>JAQFXP010001157.1:0-21210 GCA_034693685.1 Belba bartosi
AAACGCATAAAAATAAATTAGTAGTTTTACGCCTGCAATGACTCTTTGTTTCAAAACCAATTTTACATTTTTGTTTAGCTGTAAAGCATTATCAGACGGCTTCGCAAAAACACTGACTTGAATGGTTTTTATCATGTCAATAATCATAAAAACAAAATTCTTATTTTCTCTCCATATAAACAATACAGCCAAAAATACCTTTAACGCTACCAATTGCGGCTAAAACTAATAAACTTAAATTGTAAATATTTTTTTTAATTAATGCACTATAAAGTTTAATAATTTAAAGTTTTATTGCAATTTTTATCAATAATAAATAAAAATAATTACATAAATAAATATTGAATTAAAATTTTATTTCAGAAAAAACTTTATCATAAATTTTGTTTAAAATTTTTAAGTTTTGGATATTAAATTTTACAGATAACGCAAAATCAATATTTTTTAAATTATAAACTGTAAAATAAATTATTTTTCTAAATTTAATTATTTATATTAATTTAAAAAATTGAGATTGTTGGAAGACTAAGATCCCGTATTCATTTATTTAATAATATTTGTTACAATTTTTGCAAAATCTAAAAAAATAACAATTAACAATGTTGGTTTTCGATGTAGATGAAAGGAGTTAGATTTTTTTTAAACATAAAAAAAATATATAAAAATTTAATATTTTTTCAATTCATGCATAATTAAGTTTTATAATTTGAATTTTTTATTTGCAATTTCTAATCAAAAATAAATAAATATTTATAATTACAAATATATTTTTTTAATACAACTTATAGTTATAATAACAAATACATAAATAAATATTTAACAAATTTTTATTTAAGAAAAATACTTTAGACCAGCGATGCGCAAAAGATAATTATACAAAAACAGTATTTCTGCTTGATCTACCAAGGTCAAGTTTTGGACCACAATAATATTTTTTTTGTAAGTTTAGCAAACAGTTAAATTGATAATTAACTTTTTTAAACTATGAGATGTTGCGCTTTTTTGCTTTAGACCCCAGCAGCTAAAATAAAGACTTATTTTTGCCCTGTTTACAATAAATTAATGTACTAACTGGGTGAACTTTTACTACTGTATACGTACTCAAAATTTTAATTTATAAAATTCATGTCAAATAAATCATAATTTTTAAAATTTATTTTACATTTATGATATTAATAATTAGATGTGGCCACATCTCATAGTACAAAAGAGTTAATTAAAACTTTAGCTGTTTATTAAACATACAAAAACAATATATCTGCATTAAATATTGTTTTAATTAATGCATATCAATTTTATTAATTAAAATTTTTTATTGCAATTTTTAATCAAAAATAAAAACAGTACATAAATACATATACTAAAGTTTGTTTAAAATTTTCAAATTTAGATATTAAATTTTACAAATAACGCAAAATCAATATTATTTTTTTATTATAAACTGTAAAATAATTTTTATTCTAAATTTTGTGATTTATATTAGTTGAAAAATTCAAAGATTTGGAATAGTATACGCTTTTTCAAATATTTTTTTACAATTTTCGCAATATCTAAAAAGTAGCACCATGTAACTTGTTATGTTCAAAATGCAAATTTTTATATCTTGATTAAATTGCCATAATAATTTTTTAAATTGATTAGAATTTGTTTAATAAAATTTTTAATTAAATATTTTTTCTATTAATGTAATATAAAATTTTTGAAAATTTATTTTGTGTAGAATTTTACAAATAATATTAATAAAATGAGCACAATATTTTCTATCCAATACAAAATTGCTAAAACAGTATATTGTTCTTTATAAAGTTTGCTAGAAATTTTAAATATTTTTAAAATTTTATTTTAGATTAAAAAATACGTCTTTAATCATTGTTAATTTAGAATAATTTTATAAAGCATTAAAAATTATAGAAAACTATATCAATTTGATCATAGTATTAAACTTAGACATGCTAATGGATGGCAAACAGGACTGTCCGCGTCTTCAGGACTTGGGCACTAAACTACTCAATGATCCGAATCACTGCGATATTGAACGCGAGATAATTGATTCGCGTTTTAATGAGAGCCAAGTCTTCTGCGCCCATAAGAGATCTATGTCTGCGATCGGATGTATTGAATGCGAAAATTACGAAATTGTTGAAAAAACATACCGGCTCTAATAAACCCCGGCTTGTGTTTGTGCTTCAATTTAGTTATAATTTAAATAAATATTTTTATTTTTAAAATATTGTTTTGTTTTATTATTTTGTTTTTATTGAAAGTTTTAGTTGTTCTGATCCGGGGACCCGGTTCATACCCGGGTCCTGTGAAGCCGTTTCCGACTTTGGGCAAACAGTCGGTTGTGTCAAAACCTGACCGTATGTTTGTTTGTTTGTATTGCTTGTGCTGGTTTGTTCGGTCGAGCACCGGCTTCCGCGGGACAGCCAATGGAGTTATTCCCGTTTAAGGGAATAGCAACCCGTTCTCAATACTATGCATAAAATAAATATTTTTTAATTAATGTACAGTTTATTAATTTAAATTTTGTTGCAATAGGCAATAAAACTTTTTGAAGAAAAACTTTAAGTTAAAGTTTGTTTTAAGTTCTAAATATTAAATTTGACAGATAACGCAAAATCAATATTAGTTTTTATTATAAACTGTAAAATAGTTATTATTATAAATTTTATCATTTATATTAATAGAAAAATTCAAACATTTGGAAAGATGTGGAATTCCTTTACCTAATTTATTTTTCAATTTTTGCAATATTTGAAAAACTATCAAGTAACAAGTGATTTTTAAACGCTTGTCAAATACCCGAGACTTTAATCAAAAACGCAAATTTTTATGTATAATTTTTTAAATTTGGTTAGAAGTTGTTTAATAAAATTTTTAATTTAATAAGTAATACAGTATAATATAAAATTTTTGAAAAATTAATTTTGTGTATAATTCTACAAATAATATAATGAACACAAAGTTTTTTAGCTAATACAAACAGTATATAGATCTTTATAAAGCTTGCTAAAAATTTCAAATATTAAAAAAAAATTTTAAATTAATAAATACGAGTTTAAACATAGTTCAAAGTGCAAGTTTAAATCTAATAGCATTACCATTTTTTCTGCATTGAGAATATCTACTTATTGTTTGTACTTAATAATAGTTTAATTTACTGTTTAAAATGTTTTTACTTAAAATTTGAATTCTCTTTTGTTTAATTTTTTTAAATTTAATTTTGTTAAATAATATGCATTAGAATAACAATAATATAAAAACTTAAATATTTTTCAATTTAATTAAAATAAATTTTTTTATTTGTTTTTTATTAAAATTTTTATTAAATAATAAATAAATACTTACATTACTAAATAAATATTTAAACAAAATTTTATTAGAAAAATCAAATGTTTAATAATCAAATCGAACCGATCTATACTATCACTGAGCAGATTATAATCGTCTGAATTATATATATATTCTTCACAAGTGTTCGCCAGTCCTTCGAATTGACTCTAAGAATACGTCGAGTGATAGCCAGAAGAATACGTCCGAGTCTTTCGGATTTGGGTTTACGTTTGCGTTGAACCCAACGAAATCGATAGGATATGTCGTTTGATGTGTTGACCGACTCGTCCGTAACCGTAACCGAAACACTACTTAAATTAAATTTTGTTTAATTTAATAATTTTTATAAACAAAATCAAACAATATTTAAAACTTAAACTTTTATTTACATTTTCCTCATTCGAAATGAATTATGATGTTTGAAGTCATTTATATACTATTGTTATAAAATATGCAAAATATTTGTCCTTGAACGTTTTATGTATTAATTTTTTCAAATAATTAAGTTAATGCTAATAATAGCTTATTCTATATTTTTAATTTATTTACAATAAAGTTATTTGAATTTGATTTTTTATTGAAATTATTATTAAATAATAAATAAATATATAAATAGATATTTAACAAAAAAAATATTTCGAGAAAAAACTTTAGACTAACGTTTTTTCTCAAATTTTTTGGTTTAAAATATTAAATTTTACTGATTACAGATTATAAACTGTAAAAATATTTTATTTTAAATTTTGTTATTTATATTAATAGAAAAATTTAATTAATTGGTATATTCACCGGCTGCAAAATTGAAAAACTATCATTTAACTACATGTTGAATTTAGCCATAAATTAAATATTTTTTCAAAAATATAAAATTCAATTTATTAATTTAATTTTTTTAATTGCAATTTTTAAGAAATAATAGAAAATATGTAAAAAAAGATATTTAGCAAAAATTTTATTTGAATAAATACTTTAAGATAAAGTTTGTTTCAAGTTTTAAATATTATATTTTACAATTTTAGCAAGTTGTTTTAAATTTTTATTTTGTTCTATATGTTATTGTTATAAATTATTAATTATTATTTTTGCAACATCTAAAAAAAATCGAGTAACTATGTCAGTTTTAGACTTATCATGATTTTATTTTTGGTGCCTACGTCAAATAAAAAATAATAACTATTTAAAAAAAAATTTAATAATAAACATATTAGTTATTTGTAATATAGCCACCACTGAGGGCGTTTAGAAGAGTTTTTGTTTGATTATTTTTATAACTTTTTTTTAAGAAAAATTAAATCATATATTTAAACACTTTAAATTTTAAACACAATTTATAGTTTATTATATATTACAGCTTAATGAAAATAAGACAAATATGAAAAAATATTAAATTTTTTCTATAAAATTACAGTTTATGTTTTAACATAAACTGTAATTTTTCTGAATAATATTTTAAATTATATATATTTTAATTTTCTAAAATAGATTGTAATTTAAATTTTTATAAAATTTAAATCTAAAATTCAAAAGTTTTATTTAAATAAATTAATTTTTCATATAGTATAAAATGAACAAAAATTTAAACAAAAACCCCCTTAAACGCCCCCAGTGGCGGGCATAAAACAAAAATTTATTATTTTTATAAGATATTGTTTTTAAAAATTATTATTATTATTTAATATGCTGTGGGCACCAAAAATGAAATCATTGTTAGATTAGAAAAGTTAAATTTTTTATATATGACATCAATATACAGAAATTAAATATATTTTCAATTGATGTAAAATACAGTTTATTAATTAAAATTTATAAAAATTCATAAATCAATTATTAAAATAATTTATTTATAATAAGCTTTAGACAAAAATTTGTTTTAAATTTTCAAGTTTTAAATATTAAATTTTACAGATAACGCAAAAATCAATATTTTATTATTATAAACTGTAAACAAATATTATTATAAATTTTTTCATTTATATTGAGAGGAAACTGAACTCATTTTAACGTAAATTTATGCTTTATTAACAAATATTTGTATTTTACATTCAGCGCTCACTTATTACAAAACTGTATTTGATTAGTCGCTCCTTATGTTTCTCATAGCGCGACTAATATGTTATATCTAAACTATACATGTTCAGGTCTCCCACATGACTATGCACTGTATTTATAGTATATCTCAAATGTATTTTTAATTACAATCAGTTGTTCATTAGTCGCAGATAACTCTCGACACACAATTAGTTGTATTAAACCTATTTTATTAATTAAATTGTTATTTAATTATTTTTGTGTACAATTAAACGACTACTCGCGCGCGCAACTCATCTCTAATCAGTTGATCACAGATTATCTTTTCGTTGCCAATCTGATAGTCTATCGAACGCTAACTAATCAATCGCATCGATACAACACTTAATACAACTTATAGCCAGTCACACAACTTCTTCGCACCGGATATACAACTTGGCCTAACAAACGCACTCCAGTTGCTCTACTGTTCCGCAACGGACTCACTACTTGGAGCATATCTCCCGACAACTTAACTTAACAAAAGACAAATGATCTCGCAATCACTGGACGGATAGCGCAAATCGAATCGAATTACAACTAATTCTCATTTACGCAACAACTCATTCGCGTCAATCGTATCGCTCCGATACCTCTCGGGTTATTACAGGAAGCAACAGAAAAGTCGACGTCGAATCACATGACGCCTCCCAAACGCCCGCACAATATTAATAGAAAAATAAAATTATTTGAAAAATAAAGTTTGTTACAAATATTTTTTTTACAATTTTTGCAACATCGAAAAAACATCATCATGTCACAAATTGAATTTTACAAATAACATAATGAGCACAAAATTTTCTATCCAATACAAAATTTCTAAAACAATATATTGTTCTTTATAAAATTTGTTAGAAATTTTAAATCTTTTTAGAATTTATTTAAAATGAAAAAATACGGCTAAAACATAGTTAATTTAGAATTGTTTTATAAACTATTAAAAATTGTAAAAACTATATCAACTTGGTCATATTAATAGACCTAGACAAGCTAATGGGTGGCAAACAGGACTGTCCGCGTCTTCAGGACTTGGGCACTAGACTACTCAATGATCCGAATCACTGCGACATTGAACTCGAGATAATTGATCCGCGTTTTAATGACAGTCTTTTTTTTTGTACAAATTTTGAAAATGTCTTTTTTGATAAAACTCTTCAAAATTATTGGGAGGAATTATTTCAAAACGGTTTAAAAAATCTATTAATTGATAATAAAATTTTACCAAATTTAACTAAATTTAGTCTAAATTTTAAATAATTTTAATAAATTTAATCCGAATTTAAAACCAATTTATGAAAAATTTCCTAATTTTGGTTAAAAGATCTAAAAAAATATGCCGACCGCGTTTGGCTTCCAACAAAAGTTAAATCAAAATTTTTTAAGGAATCAACTGCTAAAAAAGGAATAATGCCAAATTTTAAAATGAGACTTTACATATCCTTTATTTTTGTCAATTCCTCTTTTTCGAACCCTGCAAATTATGAATTATTAATAATTTTTATTATAAACTGTAATTTAATTAGTATTTTAAATTTTGTCCTTTATATTAAATAGACAAATTCACTTCTCTGGGATGTACAAATCTCACGTATTTTGAAATATTAGTCACAATTTTTGCAAAACCTGAAAAAATATCAATTAACTGTTTAAGTGTATCTGAAAAAAATATATAAAAATATAATATTTTTTTATTTAATTTACAATAAAATTTATTAATTTAACTAAAGTGTTTTTAAAATATTTTTTACAGTTTTTGCAACATCTGAATAAATAAAAAGTATCAAGTTATACTGTAGATTACATGGATTAAAATCAAATAAGCTAACTTTTAAATATGTTATTTAAATTGACAAAACATTTTTTAAGTGTTAATTAAAAGCTGTTTGTAGAACATATTTAAATTAAAGATTTTTTCTATTTAAAATAATATGTTGTTAACAAAATGCGCACTCAAATCTAAAAACATTGCCATTTACTGTATTATGACCAGAAAGTTTTTAAATCGAGCAAAAATCGAGCAAAGTAGCATTAAACGTACAAGATTATATCTTAACTTAAAATTAATTTATAGGTCAGTTTACTCAAACATTTATTTGTTTGGTTTTAAAATGAATTATTTGTAACAAGTTAAATATTTTTGTCATTTCTATTAGTTTGACTGGTATTATTATTTGTTTAGCAATATTTTAATATTTATTTTACTAATTATTACTAATTAGTATTAGAGTTTAATATAAACTATTTCCTAAAAATTAATCTGTGAATTGTTTTGATAAAATAAAGTAATTTTTTATCTATTAGAAATTAATCTATGAGTTAATTTGAGTTAAGATATGTTCCGGATGTTGTTTTTTAGTTTTGCTCGAAATAAAAACTTCATGATTATGACTATATATTCAAAGTTTCAATTAAAAATTTCCAATAAAATATAATTTACATTGTGTTGTGTAATTAGTGTTAATTATAATAGAAATAATTGTTTTTATTTTTAAAATGTTTCTGGTAAATAATATTAAAATTTTCAAAATTATAACTAACATTAATATTTAAAAGTAAAAATTAAAAAAATTTGTTTGATCAAAAACAATCAAAGTTGATAAACTTAGAAGCATGGCAAATATTACATTTTTAAAGTTTTAGTATTGGCCAAAATTGTTCTAGGTCAAAATTTAAAAAAATAAAAATACACGTATCTAATTATTTTTTACAATAAATAATTTATATATTTCAAAATTTTTGCAATCATGATAAATTTGTCTGAGTAGAATTTGACATGTTACATAACACCAGGTTAAAATATTAAAACATTCTTTTTATATTTTGTGCGTACCAACATTCCATAGTTGCAAAATAAATTTTGAAATAATTTGACCAAGCGTCTATGAATAAATTGGCAAAAACCTTTAAAGATAATTTTGTCAACGACTGTATGTTCGACGCACTGCAAAGGTGGTCACGGATAATCTAGCTGAGATAAGCATAAAATATTTTTAAAAAAATATGCCTAAAATCTAAATAAAATTTTGAGTTTAGAAAAATTAATGAATAAAACAATTTTATCATTTAATTTAATATATTTGCATTATTTTATTTGTATGATTTTATGCCATATTATAATTATGTTTCAAAATAAAAATGTAACTAATTTTTCGGTATAAATAAAATTCAATTCAATATTAATCAATCGAATAGTTACCACTGGAATAGCATTGAGTCAATACTTACTGTTTTATATTGTTTCAAATGACTTACAGTAGAGAGCGTTAGAGTGAAAGTCAATGTTTGGTCACTTTTAGTGAGACTTTGAAACCAAAAACGTGATTCGCTTCACAAGAATCGGATTACAGTGTCATTCAATGCCTCATTTGATTCATTCATATTTGACATTTACTTCACTTAATTACTTGAATCTAATTTAATATCAATTTATCTAACATTTGATTGGCTTTAGTTTGCAAGATATGGAAATAAATGTTTAAATATTTATTGTAAACCGAATCCAAACGACAACAGAATTGCAAACAAAACATACGATTCTTTGCTTCTAAACTGTATTATAACTTATAATTAGAATAATTGCAACTCTTGTCTCAACTCTTGTCTCTTTCCTAACCTAACTGAGAGTTATTAGTAAAATCACAAATAGTTTAATAGTTTAGTCAATCATAAGCTATGCCTCACATCGAAGAAGGAGTGAAATTGGATTTCAAAGACGTCTTATTGCGTCCAAAGCGGTCGACACTTAAGAGTCGTTCGGATGTAATGAATTGATTTTTGCGAACAATTATTTTATTTATATTTAATATATATCTATTTAAAGGTAGTCCTCAACCGGAGCTATCATTTCCGTAATTCTGGTCAGGAATATAACGGCATTCCTCTGATTGCGGCCAATATGGACACAATCGGTACTTTCGATATGGCTTTGGCTCTCAATAAGGTTTTTATAATCAGTTTTTGATTTATAGCTCTTTATGTACTCTACCATTGATTAGATATTTGCTAATTAAGTGACGAATCATAATAACTAAATGATTTGCATTGTATTCGAGTGAAGGTTTGACCGCTTAATGACTCACAGATCTAAACACATTAAAAGATTTAGATCCGATCTCTCATTTGTAGTCAACTTTATTAACAAATATTCTACGATTTAATTGATTATTGGAAACAAACTTTGATTTAATTAATGATTGTTTGGTTATTATTAACTAAATTTGAAATAATTTGATTGAAAGCACAACTGTTTTACTGCTATTCATAAACACTATTCGTTGGAAGAATGGGCAGACTTTGCGACCAAAAACCCATCCGTTCTCGCCGTAAGTCTCGTTGAAATAATATCAAAGAAATGTTGATTTAAATGAATGTTTTTATGTGAAGAACGTTGCGGTCAGTTCTGGTTCCGGAAGCGGAGACTTCGAGAAATTGTCTGAAATTGTGACAAATATTCCGGAATTAAAGTTCATTTGTCTGGATGTGGCCAACGGTTACAGCGAATCGTTTGTTTTGTTTGTAAAACAGGTTCGAAACGCATTCCCAAAGCACACGATTATGGCCGGGAATGTAGTGACCGGTGAAATGGTTGAGGAGTTGATTCTGGCCGGGGCTGACATAATAAAAGTAGGTATAGGTCCGGGTTCTGTCTGTACTACTCGCAAGAAGACAGGGGTCGGGTATCCGCAGTTGTCAGCTGTTCTTGAATGTATGGACGCCGCCCACGGACTGGGAGGCCATATAATATCTGACGGCGGATGTACCTGCCCGGGTGACATTTGTAAAGCTTTTGGTGCTGGCGCTGACTTTGTTATGTTGGGCGGAATGCTCTCGGGTCACGACCAGTGCGGCGGAGAAGTTGTGGTGAAACCGAACGGCAAAAAAGTGAAACAGTTTTATGGCATGAGTTCCGAGACAGCGATGAACAAACATCATGGTGGGGTCGCTGAGTACAGGGCCTCTGAGGGCAAGACCGTCGAAGTGCCCTACAGGGGCGATGTCGAACTTACTATTTTGGACATGTTGGGTGGCCTACGCTCTGCCTGTACTTATACCGGTGCCTCTAAACTAAAAGAACTACCGATTCGAACGACGTTTATTCGCGTCACTCAACAGACGAATGAAATTTTCCGATTAATGGAAATCGAAAATTAATTTTTCTTTCGATTAATTATTTTTCAAATGTATTTCAGTATTTATCGAATGTTTTGTTAGACTTAGAATCTATTCGTTTGACTTTTCTCTAAGTTATATGTTGTCCCATCTCTGCAAAAGATTTCGATTTTGTTTGGATATCTAATACAAGTCAACTATGGGTTTCCGACCAGTGGTCGGCTCAGTATAGTTGAGGAACAAACCTGAGAGAGGCATAAAACTAAGGTATGATTTACATTGCATTCTAATGAAGTGGAACTGGAATTCGAGGGATAAGTTCCAGAGAAGAGCAGAACTCCTGACTCCAAAACCCATAGTTAACTTATAATTTTAAACTTTATATTTAATTATTGTTTCAATTTTTGATTAATCGTTTTACTTAATCGATGAAAAGTATTATTATATATACCTTAAATATACCTTAAATTTTATCTCATTTTTAAGTTTTATCAAATAATTTAGAGCTTATTATAAATTATGTTTTTTGTGATGAGAAATATATTAAATTTAGTTTTTATTGTTTTGGTTAAATGACTCACAGGTCAGTTGTTGCGCCACAAGAGTCAAAATATATTCTCGAGTTATTAAAGAAAATTTGTTTTTATTTGAATCTCAATTACTGTTTATTAATATTAAATGTTTGTTAAAATATAATTTTAATAATTAATAAAAAATAGTTTTGTCTCTACTTTCGAATTCAATTAATCGATTCCGGAGTGGCTTTGAATAGAATGCGAGAACTGGTGAGACTATAGTTGAGAAGATCGAACTCCTTCTGCAAGTTGTCTAACCTCTTGATCGTCAAACTCGTGGTTTGGGCTAATTTCACGTCACTGTTGGCATTGGCGGCGCTCTGTCTGTTGGCCTCTTTGATCTCGACCTCAATCTTGTCTTCAACTGAACTAAACCAATGAAGAGAATCAAAATCATTGAATTGATTCAAAAGTTTGAGAATGTATGCGACGCCCATTGCGAAGCCGTCGTCGGTGAAGGCGGCGCCCACTTTGTTCTTCCGCGTCATCTTCTCTTTGCTAATAATCAGATGTTCGACAAAGTTGTAAGTCGTGGCGGGAAGTATTGCGTAGAAGTTCTTCAGGTGATAGTTCTTAGAGTCGCGGAATGTCTGCGCAAACACATCGACCAATAATTTGAAATAATCGGTCGATTCTGTGAAGTTCCGATTCAGAGTCGATAGAATTGAGTCCAAGTTCTGTGCGGAGGACACAGTGTCGGCACTCAGACTCTCTTCGGTGACCATAGTTTCGAACGAGACTTCACTCAAGTCATCCAAATCGGGCACAAAGTTAACAGAATTAGAAGAGCAGTGAAGGGCTCCACTCCTGAGCATCCGAACGAATCCCAAGACATTTCCAATTTGACTAATCAATTGTCTGAATTGATCCAAATACGACATCCCGTCGGCCGTCAATCCAAGTTTGCGAATACCTTTGGCCAACTTCTCTGCCCTTTCGAACGGGAATTTCGTGTCTTTTGATTCCCGAAAATGTCTCAAATCCTTAATAAGTCTCGACTTTATGTGCTCTTCAAATAAAAATTGTGAAAATATATAGAATTTTTTGCGTAAAAACTGATAAACAAAGTTAACGGTTGTGTTGATTATCCCAAAACCGTGGGTTTGTATGGAATTGGCCACATGTCTGATGAGTAATACATTCAAATGTTTATTATTAGACGACCTCTCGATAAACATCTGATTATTTAAATTATATAAATATCTCGAAACGAATACATGAATATTACGCGTAATCTCCAAAACATCCAAACCCTGCTCCAGGGTCTGAGTGGGCAGTTGGGAGCGAACAAACTCGAGGCCGTACTTGCTTTTGGCCAAATTCAACATTGATTCGTATGTCTTCCAGTCGTGCAGTGCTATAGTGGTCAGATTGTAAGCCATTTCGTTGAGGTATTCCTCGACATAATTCTTGATACAAATGATTCTATTGCAGAGTCGGAGGGGTTCGGAGGCTAACAGTGAACTGAAATCGTGTAAATGTCTTTTGAACGGACTTTGATCGTCTAACTGTAGGTCTGAATGTATTTGTAATCTCAATTCGGTCTCAAATTCGGTACAAATTCTGTCCAGAAATTCACTTTTGAACTGTTCGTATGTTTCGCTTTCGAATCGTTTGACTAAGAGTTCTCTCTTTTCCTCGTCTTTGCATTTATTGAGAAAAGGCATTGAATCGGACAATGCGTTGAAGAAGTGTCGCATTTCGTGAACATTACTCGACTCGTTGTCGTAGAAGTTATTGAAATAGATTCCGAGAACCGCGCGATTAAAGTATAAAAATTCACAATTAGTCCAATTGTCTACTAATGAGTAGACTTTTGTAATTACGTCGAGTTTTTTGGTTAACATAAAAATCTTTGACAACTCTTCTGGACTAAAGATCGGCGAAACAAACGCCAAACAAATCAAAGTCAGAATTCTTCTCTGATCCGTCAGAATTGGGCCGTTTAGGCAATTAGAGGCCAGAATGACAGCTGAGAGAAGATCCAATTTTTTCTCGGAATACTTCTTCACGTCAGCCATTAGTTTAATCTTAGTATTGCTCAACAATTTCAAAGCTAAACAACAGTTATATTGAGCTAAATGTCCTAATATTGGAATTAAAACACCTTTTTTACGATGAAATGTCAATTGAATTCCCTTTAAAATACAAATTGCTTTACAAATGGCCAACAAATCTGATTTAGCCATTGGTCGACCATTTTGTAGATGAAGGGAAATACAGTTTTTTATAAGACTTGAAACCAGTCTTGCGTTTTCCAGTCCTTCTTCAATCACTTTCTGCTGTTTAGCCAACACTTCAATTAAATTAGTGTTGAGATCAGTGCTGTCACTAATGTCCTGTTCGAACCGTACCATCCAATTGGTGACCCGAAGGTTAACCTGTTTGACATCTCTATCGAAACTCTGCTTCAGAATGAGGTCGCGTTGAGTACTAAAGCTTTCGACCAGTTTCTTGTCGAACATAGAACGCGGCAAATGGTTGGCCAGGAATTTGTCCGCAATTACCGAACAATTGCCCTTCAGATGACATAAATAAATTCCAGTTTTCTTCTGACAATCACTAATTGTTTTATACATCCGTTTGTCCTCTCGTTTAAAAACCCAAACATATGCCACAAAAAGAGCATTAATTGAAAGCCATTTCCGGTCTGAGATCAGTTCAGACGACAGTTCCAATTCAACACAAGTGACTCGAATATAATTAGCAAACTGTTCGGCCATTTGATTGTTTTTGGCAATACTTCCATTACAGGCACTACTCATGGCGTCGACATAAGCCCTGAAGATGCCATCGCCATCGATCAGCTCTTTTTCGATTTTAGCAATAAGTTTGAATAAAGTCTTCACTTTTATTCTCTCGTTTTCGGCACCGAATTTGGCCGAATTGGCCGAAACTAATTCAATAATACGCTTATAATTAACAAAATCTCGTTTTAGATTCATTTGATTTGCAATAATTTCGTCCAAATTTATTAAAGTGACCGACAATTCGGCCAACGCTTCCAAAAGGACATCGAGTCTGACGTTGGGACTCAAGTCAGGAATGAGCTCTTTATGATTGTTAGGCAATCCCTTCTTCACCGGTATATTAGATAAATGTATTAAAGCATTGATTTGTTGGACAGCATTCGAGACAACGTTTAGACAATGTGAGACATAAGACAACAAGTCGTGCAGTAATGGCAACAGTTTTGCAATCGAAGACATGTCTTCGTTGTTGGGATCAGTGACTGGTTCTCCGTAGAGGACTAGTGGGTCGCAGAAGCGTTGGACACCGATATGGGCCAAGTATTGGCACTCTTGGGTGAGTTGTGCGAAGACCAGAACCACTTTATTCAACTGCATATTACCACAGGTTTGTAGTAAACCAATCAAATCCGTCCTTTCCTTAACTCCGTTGCAGTCAATCGGTGGACAATTGAACGGAACTTCAATCGAACTCTTGATTTGTTTGACATTTAAGTTATGAATTGAAGACAACTCGCGGTTGAAGTGATCGACGAAACGCCCAAAACGTTTCAAAACATTTTCGTTGACTTCACCTGAATATTGAAATTGAGTTCAGTTTTCAAATCAATTGAAAGTTTCGAATCAACTGTCGATTACTTACGTATTAGTTGTTCCTCAAACGTCTTCGACATTCCGGTTGAGACTGAATCTAATATTGATATTTGAGTCGATTTTTAGTTTTAAACAAATATTTGTTATTTGAAAAAAGAGGCGATTCTGTGATTCAATACATTTGATACGAAATAATGATTTGTTTATCAATTCAATAGCAATGATAGCAATGATTGTATCGCAAGACTTGATGTTGTGATTGAACATCACTTTCAGTACGTCTGCGTCAATATGTTTCGTAATTTTCAATATACTTTCAAATATAACACTAACATAATAATCAGTTTTACAAACAGAGGCTAAACAGATGCCTCATATGTTGACAACCAATTGATATAACTTTAGTTTAAACTCAATTAAGATTTTGAACCAAAATTCAGAGACAATTGATTTATTCATACTTAACATTGACTTTAAAGGAGATTGCAACTATTTGGGTAAATGTGATATTGTAACAGTTAACTAGATTGCCTTGCTAATATTTGACTTGTTATTATTCTTGTGGTATTTTAGTATAAGGTTTAATGATAATAATTAGTGCCAGGCACATCTCACGGTTCCAATAGTTAATTAACATATTAACTGTCTTTTAAACATAGCAAAACAATATATCTATTTATGTAATGTCGTAAGACTGGTCTTGTTAAACATTTCAGATATATTGTCTTTGTATGTTTAATAAATATTACAAAAGTTAACAAAACATATATTACATAAGATTTACTTATATTTAAACATTTGTGTAGTACTTCAATTACAAACGATCGAAATTAAACCGAAACTAATCTTAACCGTAGTTCTAGTGAACGATTCGTCACAATTAGTTCATATTTATCGCTTTACGTCTCAAATAATCTTTTAATTTTAAAATCTTTTAATAATCTGTTAGATAATAGTTTCGATAATTTATTACAAAATTTATAAACAATTTAAGTATAAATATAATAAATTCAATTCAATTCAAATTCATTTAAATCAATTTTTATAGTTTATTCAGTTTTACTTTTGGCCAAAATATGAAGAGATTTTGTTTAGCACTCGACTTGAAGAATGACCCAAAACTGATAGAAGAATACGAGAAATACCATCAAAATGTTTGGCCGGAAGTGAAGAAAAGTCTTTTTGATTCGGGAGTAAAGGATATGGAAATATACCGATTGAAGGAAAGGCTGTTTATGATTATGGAAACGGAAGACGACTTCTCTTTCGAGAAAAAGGCAGAAATGGATTCAAATAATCCGAAAGTCCAGGAATGGGAACAACTGATGTCGAAGTTGCAAAAGCCATTCCCGTTCGCCAAACCATCAGAAAAGTGGATGGTAATGGAAAAAGTGTTTAAATTATAAGCTTTTATTCATTTTCTTGATACATTTTATTAATTAATATAAAAATTAATAAAATTTTTAAAAAATGTTCTAAAATATGCTTTTATTGAATATATTTGAGACACAAAGTATCTCCACTTCGAACGAGTGCTTCGGTTTCCAATTGTTTCAAATAAGAAGACATCGGAAAGGGTTCACAATTTGTAGAATCAGCTGAAAGCACTAACTTTGGGACCGAAGGAGTGTTATTCTGATTGATTAGCGCCAAATGTGTGGCCAACCAATCAATACACTTACCGATAGACCACTCTTTGCATAGAAATATATCTTTCACTTCGAAATGTGTTTGTTGTGAACTCTTCTGATAACTAAGTCTGAAATATAAGCGTTCAGTCATTGGAACGGAAGGGTAGCCACAAGCCGTCTGCTTGAGTCTCATGAGCGCCACTTTTCGGGCCAGACCTTCATTTTTAGGGCCTTTTATATTAGGCGCAGAACTGTTCAAAACTGGTCTCTTAACAGCGTTGACTGACTTCTCAATTGTTTGATTTTGTTTGCATTTATGCGAATCGTAGTGTCTGTGACTCAAACAGTATTTATCACTACATTTGTCACACAATACCAGTTCTGTCTCCGGAACTGATTTATCGCAAAAACAACATTTGCCTAAAATTGATGGCAAACTAATTGATGAACTCTTTGTCGGCTCATATCGGCAACAGTTATGCGCGACCACTGAATGGTGTTCTTTGCTGTCAATTAATGTCAAATCAATTAATTATTTCAAATGTTTCGTCAAATTCAAAGACTCACCAAAAGATTGATTCACAGAAGACACAAATCAATGGAAGGAAATCTGAATTTAATTAAATTTAAGTCGAAGTCTAACCACAAAATCTATGAAACCTTACCTAAAGTTTTGCATTGAGAGCAATGTTGGCCTAAATCTGGAAATTCTGCCATTTATTCAATAACCGATAATACGATTGAAAATCAATTGTTTGACACAAAAACATAAATTGCTTTTCAATTAAATCGTTTATTAAATTTAATTAAATATTTTCACAAAAACTGAACAATTAATGAAATAACGACTAAATGTCTAAATGTAAACCAAACGAGCGATCATTACGAAGATTGTTGTAATTGTTGAGTCGGAAGTAATCCAAATCTGCGTTTAATTACAATCCTTTCTCTGGAATACTTGTCTTCGGGTGAGAAACGAGCTGTTCGTTAGACAACATATGATTACTAATCAATAATTCAATCGATTGAGTCATACAAACCCGGATGAGCTGAAAAAGTGGGACTTCCGGACGGATTCACTTTAGACATAGTATAGACTCGCTTTCCGTTGGCGTCTAAATAATACATTAAATACATAATTAAATTGATTTTAATTAAGAAGTCATTCAATCAAATGAGAGATGATTTGCAAAACGTGTTTTCAACCAAACAAAACTCAACCTATTCATATACAACGTATACATTTATTATACTGTTTGCTTTTGACCAAAGCTGTACTTCTTACTGACTAAAAATGGCGGAGCATTGACTATTAATTTTCTGATAGGAGCCAAAGCAAAATAGTATCATGAAGTAATAGTAACAAATATATAAAATACAAATATTACATTAAATTTTTATCAAAACTTGATTATGAAATAATAAAACATACTCAAACAAAATTTAAATATAACATTTAGGCATTAAAAATAAAAATTAATAAAATAACATGTTTATATTAATAATTGTTGGTTTCAAATTTATAAAAATAAAGCTAATATGCAAATTAAAAGTAAAACAATTAAATAACCTAAAGATATTTAAAATATGTTACTTTTATCAAAATATAATAAAGCCAGTAATAAATATAATTATAAAAACACTTTGTGCCTCAATGAGCTTGTGTTTTTTCATTATATTTATTATTCATCAATTATTCCAATTATTTTATTAATATATAAAAATTTATTATTTAAGTCAATTTTTGTTTTAGTTTTAAAAAATTTATGTAATTTTGACCTTTTATTCTCAAGTTTTATTCTTTTTATAAATGCTTCTGTTTATTCCAATATGTCAGCTTCATGTTGTTTAACTTATTGCGTTTTATTATTATTAAAATCTAAAACACGAATTTAATATCTAATATATAATCAAAGTATGATGCAAATTCATTACCATAGCGTCATTGTACTACTTTGTAGTTCAATATGTTTTAGCGCAGACTAACGTATGCCTATACATTAACTGTGCATTAGTGAGAGTTTTTTTACAATGGCTACGGCAGCTTTGCTTTTGACCTTAAATTGGGTTTTATGATAAATTCAAACAAATTCAGATTGTTACTATCAATTACAGTACTGTATAATATATTGTATTATTTGATTGGAATTTATCACAATTTAATCTAGATATAAAAAGGCCATTTTAGTACATTATTTTTTATTTAAAAGTTAAATATAAATTTTATTTGCTTATAATTTATAAGTTATAAATTAGTAATAATTTTTTAAAATAAGTTATTAAATGAGAAACTTTAAGATTTTATTAATATTTTTAAAATCGAATATTTAGAATCTAATATGTAACTTGTAAAATACTATAGTTACATTATTTTTGCTTGCTAGGGCGCCTAGAAGATGGCTAGACTTTTTAATCCTTAGATTGAAATGAAATGACACGCATAATTAAAAAAATTTATGTAATTTATTTTTAATATTTTTCATTCCATGTCAATTTATGTTAAACATTTTATAATTATTTTTGCACCTTCGCATTCAAACAATAAAACAATACCAGAAAAATTTGTATCTCCAGTTAAGTTTTGGTTTATTTTAATTAGTAACCAATGTTTTAAAAGTTTAAAACTTATAATTTGTTCGAGATGTAAAAACCAGGGATCGAAAAGATCGGACGATCTAGGAGGAATCAGGAGAGGAATTTTTCTCAAAATTTTGGCCAAAAACCTAGGGTTGAATCAGGGGAGGAATTTTTTTAAACACGCTCAAAAAACCTATATATTTATGATAATATTTTACTTAATTTGACTGGATTTAAACTGAATTTAAACCAAATTTAGTTAAATTAATTAAAATTAAATCAAATTTAGCACTAATTTAGGAAAAATTTCCTAATTTTTGTTGAAAAACCAAAAATTTGGGGTACCTTTTCGCGGACCAAATGCTGGGGAGGGGGATTTTAAATTTCTAAAATCAGTTTTTTCCCTGATCTTCCCCCTTCACTATTCTTGGTAAAAACCACATTTGCTTTAATCTCTTTCAATCACATTTGCAATACCTATAGCAAATAATTATGAAAAATTTAAATAATATTTTTGTCTATCACTTTTTGCAAAATATTTGACTAAAAACCAGGCATTGTGAAGGGAGGGGGATCAGCCAAAAATCCCCCCTGATTTTGAAAATTGGCATTTATCCCCCCCTAGCAATTGGTCCGAGAAAATGTACCCCCCTTCGGCGGCCGGCAAATTTTTTGGGTTTTTTGCCCAAAATTAGGAAATTTTCCCTAAATTGATGCTAAATTCGGTTTAAATCCAGTTAAATTAAGTAAAATTTCATCACAAATATATAGGTTTTTTGAGCGTTTTTGGAAAAATCCCTCCTCTGATCCCTTTCCTAGGTTTTTGGCCAAAATTTTGGGGAAAATTCCCACCCTGATCCCTCCCTGGATCGGCCGACCTTCTCAATCCCTGCTAAAAACCCAGTTGAATTATCCTAGAAATTTTTAAAACGTTTAAAATTTCTTAAAATCACTTAATTTTATTTACACTTTAACTTGCTTTAACTGAATTTAAATAGAATTTAGCACTAATTTAGAAAAAATGTCTGAATTTTGGCCTAAAGGTTTAAAAACATCGTCAACTGACTTGGGCAAATTATAAAGGAGTGCTGCATTTTTGCGGATTGAATGCTAGCAAAACTAAATAGAAATTTTCAAAAATAGAAGAAATTTTTTTACTAATCCTCCATTCTCAATTTTTAATTCTAATACGTTTAATTTTATATTTAAATATGAACACCTCTTGCTTAACTTCGAATTACATCTTAATTATTTTTATTTGATCTAACTTGCAAAACAAAGAATCGATAAAAAAATACTAACTAGTAAGAAAAATTTAATAAATTTTGTTTGCTAAACTTTTTTTGTAACAATAGATTTTTTTTAGTTTGCCAAAATATATGTATAGTCAAAATTTTTAAATCTATGGATTCTTTTATGTATTAATGTTTTGAACCTCTTGCTATTTTATATTATTAGTTGACATTACAATTATAACTTATAACAATATTTTCCGTTTTATAATAATGTAAAACTTATCCTTGTTCATTTGAAAAAAAATTAAACGTAGACATAAAATAAAAAAAAGTTCAGACACTGGTAAACATAGTTGTTAGAATATGTGATAATGTAAAGCCAATTATAAATCGCAAACTTATTTTTACTTATTTTTATTGCCTATTTTTTAATTGTCCAATAAAATAAAAACAATTTAACTAGATCTTTAAACAATAAAAATAATGCTTTTCATCATTTTTTCTTTTTACTTTTAAAACATCTAAAGATATAAATTTAATTAAAACTATATATATATATTAAACTTACTTAATAGATAAGTTCAATTAGCAATACCTTTCATAAACTACTTGTAGCATGCAAGTTTGACCATAAAGACTAAAAACACAACATCTCTTTTTTAATTATAAATTATATTAAACGTACATTACGAAAATTTTTTAAAAACTATTGAATATTAAAATAACACAAAATAACACCCCAAATTTTTAATTAATCTCCTGGTAAAAATTCTTATTGTATAATTTAATTAAAAACCTAAAATAGTTTAAATTGCCCCTTGATAACATTTTCTTATAAAAATAGTTTAAATTGTGAAAGAACAAATTTTAAAAATAATTGCTTAGTATTGCAAACAAATTCTTTCGGCTGAAAGTTTACACAAAATTGTTGCAAAAAAGAAAAATTGGAAAAAGTTTTTATTTTTCATTTGTTCGCATTTGCAGTACTGATTGATTGTGAGACAGACTGAACGTCATATGTCTGGTTCTGACTGACTCTAGATTCTCGACTAGACATTCATTCAGTCAATGATTCAGTTTCTACTCTAAGCCAACACTTGTGTATTATACTGTATTATAC
>JAQFXP010001158.1:0-21196 GCA_034693685.1 Belba bartosi
CCGGAATGCCAAATTTATATATACAATTTCTCCGAAAATGTATTAAAAAACACTTGATCATAACTCGAAGTTTGTAATCCGTTTGTTTCAAACTATTTCAGAATTTTAATTTAAAAAACTTTAAACAAAAAACAAAATAAAAGAAAAAGAAAAATTTTAGTTAATAAATTGATTATTAGTTTTTCTTGAACAAAACTCAAACTCTATTTTAAGTTAGCTTGTTAATTTACTTTTGCGCAAATAAAAATTTGTAATTTAAAAGATTACCTTTTTAACAATTCTAACTTTTTTATTTTATTATAAATACAAACTAAACAAGATGTAATAAAAATATATAATAATTGGTATTTGATTTTATATATAAAAAAATCAATTTATTTAAATTTAATCTCTAGACTATATATAGCAAAAAAAAAATAAATATAAAACTAATATATATTAATAATATAATAATATAAATTCTAAATAATAAAAAAATATTATATGACTGAATATGATTGAAAAGTAAGCTATTTTACAGTGTGTCAAAAATCAAATAAATTAAATAGAATTTATTTTTACCTAATTATTTATAATTCAATTATTTTATATACAACTAGTAAGCAAGTAGGTGTCGCAATTTAACTTGTTCAAACAAATCTAAACAATGTTAAACCAACAATATACTTTGTATTTTAGTAAAATAAACATAATAAAAAATAAAGAATAAAAGACAGCATTTGATTTGAATAGTAAAATTATCAAATATTTTGCAAAACTTTAACTAGCTTAATCATCAAGAACAAATTTATTCAAATATATCGTATGAGTTCCGCTACATATCAAACTCATTCTATAAATTAAATTGATATGCCTCTGATAACCAGAGTTACAGTATACCTGTGTCGCTCAGTTATCTTTTGTTGAGATACTGCTATTCGCCATAAATTAAATTAAATTGAATTGAATGCTATTTGAATGTAAATTAATCAAAATGTAAATAATAGTTTTGTTTAAATAGTTGCAACATAAATTAAATTATAATTATTTGTCAATTCGAGTCAAATATCTCAAAATAACATCAAAACTAATCTACTGTTGAGTTCATTGATTGGTTGGCCGGCACTTAAAATGCATTACAACCGGCCCTTATGTTTGAGTACTTTTACATTAGTTTTATTTCAATTTTTACATAAGTATTTAGCAAATAATTTATAAATTGCACAATTGGCTCAACTTTTTGTTTTGCAAATTTAATTCTTGAAATACAGTATCCATTAAATGCAACAAAAGTTAATTTCATTTTTGTTTTAATCTCGAATATTCATAATTAAAATTTTTAAAATTATTTCGAAAACTACTGGTTTTTAACAACAACCCCAAAAATGTCTTCCATTTGTGTTAATGTCTTTAGATATTAAATATTTTTAATGTCTTATATTTCAAAATAAAAAAAATTTTAGATAACATTTCGCAAAGTTTTAAGAAATTCTGACAAAATTTTTGTTATATTTAATGATTTATTGCACTTATATTGCATTAGAGTTATCTAAAAAAGTTATAAAAAGTCAATTAATTGATTTAATTTTTAACACTATTAGCAAAAGAGAGAACGAATACGAATCTAATTGTTTGTTTGTATGACTAAAAGCAAAAATTCTTTAATGAGAAGAGAATGAGTGAAAGAATAAGAATGTAATGATATATCATGAAAGTGAACATAACTTAAGTGCTGAGCCCACTGTTGCACACGAACTGAAGATGTTGACAGTCAACATCACTCAATGACATGTTTAATTTAAGCTCAAACTAATAAAGTTGATCTTAATTGCCAGTTGTTTGCGTCGCACTATTTATTCAATAATGTATTTGTTTGGCACACAATTGCAATCGCTTTCCAAATCTCAAATCAGTATTGATATGCTTTTAGACATAATATACGAGTATTGAGTGTTGAGTGATAGGCAACAAATTTTAAAATGATTTAATACTTTGATTAACTCAAAAGAGTAACTCAAATAAGCGCATAAGAAGAGCAAATCTTTTTATTAATATAAGCTTTCGATTTATGTCTTACCTCAGAATATGTAGTTATAGTTATAGTTATAGTAATAGTTGGCTGACAGCGATTGGCAGCGTTTGGTGCACTGGTCTGTTGGTCTGTTAGTCTGTTGTTCGGTTAACGTGTTTTAAAAGTTGACAAAATGTAGTGCCGTATCAATAGAGAGTCGCAGTGTTGACAATAGCATTAATTTTGTCGTCACTGTAAGCACAACAAGCAATCAATTGTGTGAACGAGAATTCGCTATAAAGACTACACTGTTTGTAGAGTTCGACCAAAAGCTATAACTTTACTCTAAATTGGTTTGAATCGCGAAAAAAGTTTCGCTTTCGGTAATAGTTTTGCTGAGAGTTGACTGAATTCACACAAAGATGTTGAGGTATGACAAGGAATGAATGAAGTGAAGTGCCAGATCACTAAACACCCGATCACTTGGCAATTGCATTCTGTGCGCAGTATTCCAGTCCTCTATATAAACAGCGATTTGGGCCGGGGAGTCATGCGTACCCGAACACACACAACACTATCTCTCGTTGTTTTACTATTATTTTCTCCGCTTTCGTCTCATTCTCTCTCTTTCTTGTCTTTATACAGATATACATAACTTATATGAAAACAGATTTATAAACTCATGATATAATAGCATCGCATTCATTGCTCCCTCAATACAATACATAAAAAAGTTTTTATACTTTTTTGAGTTCGAATTTTTCTCATTACTAAACAGAATATGAATTTATATTCGTATTACATATTTTGTGTGTGTTTTTCAAAATATAAAAATTCCGAAACTGTAAGCGTTTCTCACGCAAGCCATCCATATATAAGTCATGAAACAGTGATTGCATCACAAGAGCGCACTTACAGTGCATTTTAAATATTAATAAAAAAGATTGAAATTCTAAATTTGCCTTTGACTGCAAGAATCATGAATTACCGATTGATTTATGCAATTTCTTGACGTTTCCGTTTAACATCTGTGCGGTTAGAAAATGTCATTTTTCTTTCGATTTTTTCATAAAACAAAACTCACGAATAAGTAAAAGCTTTGGAGAAAAACATAACAATTTATAAATAATATTCGGAAACTCGAATAACTCGAATATGCATAAGAGATAGAAGTTTTAGCTGCGAATACAGTTATATTAGTATTAGTATTGATATTACAATACAATCATATATTATCCGGATTGTCAGCTGTGACTCGTTTTTATCCTTATTCTACAAATTTTTAGTTTT
The DNA here is from genome assembly GCA_034693685.1 of Belba bartosi. Taxonomy (NCBI): domain Eukaryota; kingdom Metazoa; phylum Arthropoda; class Arachnida; order Sarcoptiformes; family Damaeidae; genus Belba; species Belba bartosi. Next base: position 3,281 of record JAQFXP010001158.1, read on the forward strand.
GCTTTTATGTCATTATTGGTGTTCTACACCATTTCGGGCCTCATTGAAACTGTCGGGAAAAAGTGTAACATTTTTTTGATAAAGTATTGCTCATATTGTGGTTAAATCTGTCATATATTAAATGCCAGTCATTTGGAGTCTCATTCACTTAATCTCTTCTCTCAAACAACTCAATAAACATTGGCTTTTGTGTTGTCGTCGAGAAGAGTCACATTGGCTATGAGATTGACTCAAATAACTGGTTAACTCACTAGCTCTGCCAACTCTACCAACTCTACCAACTCTGGTCGCTCTTCTCATGCACTTAACATCAGATGAGACAATCGAGTGAAGTCTTAGAGTTGCTCAGAGTTGCTTTATGTATGTGAGAGTCATAGCCGTATTGCCGAGTTTGGGCTCAATTACATGCTCTCGAGTTCGGGCCTCAGTGTAGCCAACGCTATGTGACTCAACTCGACTCTGCGATATGCGACTCAATCTAAAGCAAAAGTAATCGAAACTAACTTTCCTTTCAGGCATCTGTTGGTCTGTTGGTCTGTGCGCTAATCTGTGAGGCATTGAGTGGATGAGGCGCTCATCACAATCACAACCCGAAGACGATTGTCTTTTCTCATACTAATAGAAGTAGAGATAAGGCGTATTCGTAGATATATTGCACATTATCTCCAATTGAGAATAACTAGAATTGTATGGAATGACTGCATACAAACATACATACATATAGACATACAGACATACATACAGTCCATCTCTATGGCAGACCATCTCTGGTCTGAGCGATAAATTGTCTAAAGCAGGTCACCATTTCCACCCACTTTGGTCTTCTGTTGTAAGACTCAAATGATTTGTTGAGAACACCATTAAATGATTCCTATTTTCATCTCTTCTTTTGGTTTGGGAGGCATTCGTTGCGTTCGATCCGTTCCTAATGTTTCCCAACATATCCAACCGATTGTATTGTATTAATACTATTGCTTAGAATATGTGTTCACATTATTTCAAATTCAATAAATCAAAAGTTAGCTTAAATACTAAAAATAGGTTTCAAACGATTCTATTATTTATTCAATATTAATGATATTAGAAGCGAAACAAATTGATTCCGAATTCTATTTGAGATTTTATCATATTTACCAATTCATACAAATGATGGAAAAGATTTTTGCAATTGCATCAACACTTCCAATCAGTTTTGTTGTAAATATTACGATTTGTTTAAAAGTAGATTTCAAATAATGATTTACAAACTTATTTCATTTATTGAGTATTTGAATATATTTATTAAACCAATAATTTTTATATTTTCAATAAATTCAGAAGTTTTAGAAATTAAATTTAAAATTAAAAAACTAATACAACTAAACACTAACATGAGTTTTGTTGTTTGATTGAGTCAATCGACTGCAAAACTGTATTTACAGCTTTAAGTTATACAAAGTATTATATAAAGCAAATAACATCTTACTTTCCTCATCAGCATGTAAATTCCTTATTAATGACATTTCAACTTCTTATAGGCGTCAAATCGATTTTCTCATTGCTCTCTCTCTCTCTCTCTCTCTCTCCTGCTCTCTCTCTCTCTCTCTCTCTCTTGCTCTCTCTCTCTCCAGCTCTCTCTCCTCCCTCTGTGACTCTCTTCGAAATGTGTTATCGCAGTGACAATAGTTCTGTTTGTGATATCAAAGAATATAAAAAGAAATGATTGGAACCATTTACTGAAAACGGGATGACTTGTGATAAGTTTGCTTTTTGTGAGAAATCTATTGTAGAATTTGAAAGATTAGTCATTGTAAAGCTCAGCGTTTTTTCCAAATAAGTATATATTTAGACTACAATAGAGTGAAAGTCAGTTTTCATAAAAGTCTGTACAGAATATAATGTAATTTTATTTACTAAAACACATTTTCTCCACTTATTCTTCTATTGAGCAAAAGTTTGTCTCTATTCTCATCCCAAAGTCCATTATCGCAAATAATTGTGAGAAATGCAAGAATTGAGTCTTCATTTATAAATGCGAGTGAACGTGCGTTTTCATGTTCTCCCGGTCCTCCTCCCAGTTCCCAGTCATTCCAGTCATCCCTGTCCTCCATGTGCTTCCTTCCACTCGTTACAAGAGATTGTATTCTCCAGACCGTGACTGACGTTTGGACTCTCTTCTCAAATCCCTTTCATTCAATTAATTCTCTATTGTTTAGGCATTTATTTTCTATTATTTACGAAAACCACATAATATTTCATCGATTATACCCTCCCATCGTATATATCTCTTTCCAGTAATTCTAATATGTACACTTAATATTAAATATTAATATTAAACTAATTATTTTGATTTAAAATATTAAGTTTAGTGTAAATTTATATTAAACCAAAAAATTGTCATGTGTTATTTAAACAAAATTAACAAATTTTAAATTGTTAAAATAATAATTAGTTGCATACTTATTAACAACTATTGATTTGTGTTTTTAAACCAAAACATTTGTTTTAATTAAAAGTTTAAATTTTCAACATGATAAATAAGTTAATTTAAAATAACTATTATATTAAATTATAAAATGCAAAATCAATTAAGCTAATAACTTTTTATTATTTTATAATAAAAATAAGTAATTTTTATTATTGAAAATAAAATGATTACTAAAAGCAACAATTACTTCAAATCTTTTCAAAATTTAAATTATAAAACACAGATTAATAAGGACGGGGAAGGGGAAGGAGAAATCAGAAAAGTAATTTTTTAGTAAGGGTATTAAAAAACGGATTTTTAATGCTCAAAACCCTAATTAAAATTTAACCCGATTTAACTAAATTTAAACCAAATTTAGCACTAATTTAGGAAATTTTTTTAATTTGGCCATAAAATTCAACAAATCGTTGGAGGCGGGGGTACTTTTCACCAATCAAGTGTAAAGTACCAATTTTTTCCATTTTTAGCTAATTCCCTCTCATTCTCAATCTATATATTTTAGTTTAACACTAGAAGAATGAGATCGAGAATTATTACTTGGCTTGGCGTTTCGGAGCTTTTCGGATGCTTTCTCTATTGTAGTAGGCAGTGATTTTGGCCGGGGTTTATAAAAATAAATTTAAAATAACAAAATATGCTGATGTCGAATATTCCAAATGTCGAATATGCTAATGTCGAATATGCCAAAGTCGAATATGTTAAAGTCGAATATGCCAATGTCGAATATGCTAATGTCGAATATGCCAATGTCGAATATGCCAATGTCGAATATGCCAATGTCGAATATGCCAATGTCGAATATGGTAATGTCGAATATGCTAATGTCGAATATGCCAATGTCGAATATGCTAATATCGAATATACTAATGTCAAATATGTTAATGTCGAATATGCTAATGTCGAATATGCCAATGTCGAATATTCTAATGTGGAATATGCCAATGTCGAATATGCTAATGTCGAATATGCTAATGTCGAATATTCCAATGTCGAATATGTTAATGTCTAATATTTAATTGATTTTATTGATACTTAGCATATTCGACATTTGGAATATTCGACATCAGCATATTTTGTTATTTTAAATTTATTTTTATAAATCCCGGCCAAAGTCACTGCCTACTACAATAGAGAAAGCATCCGAAAAGCTCCGAAACGCCAAGCCAAATTATTACTTTTTATTTAAAACCTGAATTTTTCATAATAAAACTTTTTTGTTTTCTTTCAAACTTTAACAAGTTAATTAATTTATTTTTCAATGTCATAAACAAGTATAAACATTAAAACAATTACAAATAATATTAATATTATCATTATAATGTTTAACAAATTTTATGTTAATCAAGTTTGACTAAATTAAAATGTTTTAATTAAAACAATGTGTTTTTTACAAACAATTTATGTAATAAAAAATTAATTTTTAAGCTAAAATTGACTTGCAAAAACTGAACCAATACATTTTTCTATTTACTTCAGTTATTATTTGTTTTGATTTAATTTAATAATATCTATAATATATTATATTAAGTGCAAAGAAAGTCTAGACTTTATATGCAATGAATCAAAGTGAGAGTCAGCAGAACTGAGTCGTAAGAGTCATAATCTGGGCTTTGGTTCGCCATAAGCTTTACTCGCATTCAATATAATCTGTTTAGGTTTCGCACAAAACTAATTAAAGTAATTCTAAACAAATAAATAAATTAATCAATAATTAAAGATTTAATTCTATAATTGCTTTTAATATAAAAATTAATTTTATTAATGATTAAGTTTAGATCTATTATTGTTAATAGATTTTATTAAACAATTAAGTTAAGATTTAATAAACAAAAATAAATATTTAAACATATTAAGAAACATGTTAAAAAAACATGCAAGTTATTTTAATTTTTAAAGTAACAATGTAACTTACAACGCAAGAACTGCCTTGGAAAACTAAATTTTGAGTAAATAGAGTGTTTCTCAAAAATAACAAACAAATTTCAATTGAATATAAATTTTTAATCAAATAATATTCAATTCAAAAGTTGTTTTTTAATCAAATAGCTTGATATCTATAATCCTAAGTATAGAGTATATAAATACAAACGAGAAAAAAAGTAAAATAGTTTTCTGACATAAAAACCTTTCTTCGACTCTGAACTGAATTTTTATTCTATTTCTATTGAACTTATATTCAACAAAAATCCAAATCAGATTCAAATAGTATTTCTTGTGATATGAATACTAAGATCGAGACTTGACTCGACTCGACTCAACTCAACTCAAGAAATCTAAAATATTCAATGATATAAATTTGTAATATTAGTCTAACTTTTTTCCATTATATGGTTATAGAGAGTATATTCTATTATTTGATACAAAATAACTTTATTCAAAGTTAGATTAAAAGAAGAATATAATAGAGTTTTCTAATCGGAAGAGTAGTATTGAATTAAATGATAGCCATTGAGAGAAGTAGTGCTACAGAAGAGTATAGAAGAGTAAGTTAGGAAATAGAACGAAAGATCGTATTATACATTATAAATAATGTTTAGTTTTGTGAACTAATAACATGTTTTATCTTAATATTGTAATACAGAGCGAGATTTGTGTTTGTTTGTTGAGATTCTGCATAAATAATGTGTTAGCTATAGCTGAATCATTGATCAATGAGATGTAGAGAGTAGTAGCATCAATTGAATTCAACAAGCAACATTATACATTATATGCTGCCATTAGACCGCTATTGCATTGAAACGCCATTATATCGTATGATTCATAACATTGAGTGTCACAAACATATGTGAGTCTTGTTCTGGCAGTTCTGGTCATCTTTTATAAGAATATCCCAAAAATGAATATAAAAGCAAAGTTTGCATCACTTCAGTCGACAATTTATTCGAGAGACCAATAGCTTCGACAGACAACTAAAGCTTCTTTAGTTCAATGCTTTTCGTTATTCTTATAGTAAAAAGTTTTAAGAATAGAAACATTAAAAGAGTTTTACTAATGAGAGACTGTTTTGTTGTCTGAGTTAGACTTGATTAAGCGATAGCGCGATTTGAAACCAATCGGGATTTGTTGAGTTCACCGATTCCTATCAGAGATCACATGAATTAATGTCTCGAAAAAACTAACTCAGACTAAGAAAGAGGTCTTTAGGTCTTAGGCTTTCGGTCACTGAAGTCAACTGTGAATTCAAACAACTAATAAAGATTTGTTCTTAATTACCAAACATTACTAAACGCCAATTCTAATTATATAAGACGTCTCCAAAGGATTCACTTTAAGCCTAACCTAAAATGATTTACTATTGAGAAAAAAATAAAAGTATTTTCGGATTAGATTTGCGGTTCTTTTTATGCATCAATCAATTCGCACAAAAGTCTAATCAAATCCATTGAATTAAATTTATAGCTTAACTAAGATTGATAATTTGCAATATTGCAACATCTATGTTTAAAAGCAGTCATACTCTGCATTGTTTTAAAGTTTGCAAAAATAACAAAATTCTGTTTTAGATGTTGTTGTCCTTAAATTTTTAATTAAGTAATTTATTTAATAACATGTATATATTAATAATAGAGTTGAACAAAACTAATACATTATTTGTGTTCTGTGTTATTACAATAAAATAAACATTTGGATATTTAGATTCAATATTTGTTGTAATAGTTTTATATTTATACTAATTATTTTTATTTTAATTAATTTGCGTAGTATTGCATACTATAAATGTTAAGATATAATAATTTCCATACAAATGCTCACTAATCGAGTATATATATAAGCAAGGCACGAATTGGAAGATTTGCTGCAAACAGATATCATCAAACAATTAACTTTAATGATTGATATAAACTATTTTCAGTTATTGTGATTTTAGTCAAACAACTAAATTATATAAAAGGATAAAAGGTTTGGAAATAAAGCAAAAAAATTGGTTCACAAAACCATTACGACTGAAGTTGATTGAAATGCATTAAAACCATTCAATGCATTCAAACACATTCATCAAATTAAATGCAAATTCGTTCGACTAATCATTTTATATATCATTCTCTCGAACTTTTCAAATAAAATCACTTCATTCGCTCAAAAGTTGTGTTTGCATTCGGTCTCTCTCTCTCTCCCCTACTCTCCCACTCTCCTCCCTTTCCCTTAACAAAACACTTCAATTCAAATGCTATCATAAGAAGATTCAAAAAGATATACTCAAAAGCATGAGTCATAGGATTTGATTTTTTACTTAAAATTGAATAAATTTTGTATTCTTTCGATCGCTTTTGAAAAATCGAATCAAATGAAAAAGTGTCCGAAATATTGATTTTGAAATATTTTGATTTTACAACATTTCTGGAGAGAGAATAAAGTAATAAATTTTAATTAAAATACAGATTTTTAAAATGTCAACTAGGTTAATAAATTGAGATTAGATAGTTTAAATTCAATTGGGCGCTGATATATTTCAAAGAGAAAATATTTGTTTTGCAACTATTAGTTGTTTCGAGTCTACTATTGAAGAGCCGATCGATTGCAACACAAATCCCAATCGGATTCAACGAAAATAATGTAGTTTTTTCACTACAATTCTCTTATCTGTCATTTATTTTCTAATAGTTTTTTCAATTTAATACCAATAGAAAAAATAGTGGAGTAATGAAATTTGCAATAATAATAATAATATGATATAAAACGCTTCATAACTCAAATATTAATACATGAATATTCAGAATTGTATTCCGAGAGAACCATCAGAACCGGCCATTTATACTATATTTGGATAATAGCATTGCATTCGTTATAACAACTGTTTCGATGTTAATAAGAAAATTGAAAAAATATATTATATTTTGACCAAAAATATATATATATATATAAAAACAAAAATATGCACTAAATGATAGTACGATATTAATTATTAACAGTGAAGTCATTAACGCATATATGTTCGCAACGACAATACGTTTTGTATTGTAGTTCTATAGGAAATTACCGCTACTTGACTTCAGAGGCTAATTATGCCGTTTCTAAACTAAATCCATGTGTTCTGCAAAAACATTACTCAAACGATCACTTTATTGTTTGCAAAAATCATTTACTGGCGAACAGTCGTCTAAATGATCTTTTTTCAAAAAAATTAGCATAAATTCACTGCAACTGTAAATTTCAGAACGAATTCGGTTTCGAAACTAGAATAGAGTACTGATGCTAAGGTTGGAATGAAATTTAAACAAATAAAACTCTATAATTAATCCATTCTAATTTATAAACTTGATTCTAGTTAATATTGTACTGTATAATAAACTTTATAATGAAACAAAAGTAACTTTTATAACTTAATGACTTTGGTTTTTATAAACCATTAATACAATTAAGTTTGTCCAAGGTCACAATTATTCGATTAATGATATTTTAGTTTTGTTTGATTAATAACATTTTGCAATATTTAGTACTGAATTCTAACTAATAAGTCCTATTTAAGTCTAAATTCAAACATTCATATATTGAATGCATTAAAACTCAATAACTTTTTTATTTTATTTAATGGGTTCATAAAAATCTTATTTTTTTTCAAAATCTTTTAATGTATGCATTGAATACTAAACTAAAAAAATAAGTATTTTTCAAATTACTGTATATAATAACAATGCGTACAATAAATAAAAATTTCTTTTGTATATTCATAAAAGCAAAGTGAATAAAATGTTTTTGTTGTGATTTTTATTTGAAAATAACAATTCCTTAACCATGTTAAATAATAAAGACAAACTTCAATCACTTAATGACTCATTTGAGACACATATAAAGATCTAATTAATAACTAAAACAAAATAAAAGCTAACTTATTAAAATTAAATGAAAACATAATTTACTTGCTTAAAAACTAAGACAATACTAATGGAGTTTGGGTTTAGTCTGGACTCGAATGACGTAAAACTAAGATTTGCTTTACTTTACGCTATAATTGAATTTTGGTTCACTTTCACACATCTCTCGCAGATTACGATTTGCGGATCTGTTTAATGCCGTAAAGATTCACTCTTTAGGTCCTCAACTCTAATGCATTTGGAAATCAATTGCTCTCTTCTTATTAAAATGTTCTTATTATAAAAATATATTATTTATTTAAACAATAATTGTTATTAACTCTTCAGAGCATTTAAGAATAGTATCAGATAATTCTTTAATTTTTTATCATTTAAAAATATAAGTTTGAAAAGTTTCTATTGGAAAACACGTTTTATATTTTTATTGCCAGAACATATTATTTAAATAATTACTTGCTAACAACATTTTTTAAAACTTACTTTTATTCTATTGGGAATTTATAAACAAATATCATCATGTTAATTAAAATATCTATAATTGCATAAACTTTAAATTATTAATTTTAAAAATGTTTCCATTAGGGTCTAATAAATTAAAAGTAGCAATCTAATAAAAACCCGAAAGCGGAAGGTTATAAAGAATAAAATCTGAAAATTTTTACTTAAAAACTAAGAAAAGTATTTACAAAAAATTTATTTTTGCTTATATTAATATTTACGTTGAATTTATTTAATTTAGTAAATTTAAATCAGATTAATGACAAACTTATTCCATTTCTACAAAAATTCAAACATTTTTCGTTTAACATTAAAGGTTAAAAATATTCGAAGATCCAGAAGGGAATCAGGCAGATTATTTTAGGTACTTAAGAATCTAACTCAATTTTACTAAATTTAAAACAAATTTTAATTTAATTTAATTAAGTTAACTTTATTTAAACTGAATTTATCGCCGAATAAACTAAGATAATCGATGAAAGTCTACTGAAATTCTAATAATTTTAAACACTAAATAAAATTCAAATGTTTAGAAATTTGTTATTGTTTTTAAATGTATAATATAATTTACAATTTTATAACTTATTATTTATATTGAATCTTGACGCAATTCCTATAGAGATGAGGATGAATAACAAATTTCAAACCCAGGGAGGCCTTTTCCATTTAAACTCTGTCAAACATTCATTGTTTAGAAGTTTACTAAATTAATAATTAAAATAATATTTCAACCTATGCTTTTACTCATAAAAATATACACTGTTTATCATATAACACTAAATTTAATTTTGCACAAATCTTATAAATATATTATAATAAACATTACAATATTATAATCTGGTAAAAAATTAAATGCATTAACCTTTAAATTTAAAATTATAACTTATTAATAATGTATTTATTTTTAAATGTACTTGTTCCTCTTCTAATTTTAATGTATGAGTCATTTAAAATAACATATAATACTGTAATTGGAATTCAAAATTGATATTTGAAATAAGAAAGCAAATCAATTAAGTGCTGAACTGAAACATTATTTAGCAAAAAGAGTGGGTTTTTTGTGTGGATTACTTGAATTATGTTGTTTTCGGTATAAAAATATTTTGATGACAGCAAATGACTGAGAGATGATTAGATGATTCCATTCCCTCATCAATTTGTCCTGTTAGACATATCTTGACTAAAATTATTTTAATCGAAATTCTATACTTTTTGCTATTTTTTTATAATAGACATCAATCTTGTGATGACTCAACCAATGAAATCATTGGAGAGACATATCAAAGACAACTATATTGACTCGAAATGACTTTTGTTTCGATTGAATTTACGAACGATTAATTGAAATTAATGATTATGTCCTCAAAGCACGTGACTGTCGACCGATTATCTCGAATTCAGACCAATAAATGCCTTTCGATTCGAGTTTTCATATCAAATGCGAGACCTCTTTTGAATTTTATTGCAATAATTCAGTTACTCTTTCGCTCATATAATACAGAAATCTATTTCACAATCATTTCAATGATTTACGATAAATACGAAAACTTTTTATAATCCGTCAGACCTTTCGCAACGAAATCAAAATTTGAGCCAAAATTGCAAACTCAAGCAGTTGTGTGAATCTGGGCTTTGATTTAGCATTCAATTGAATCAATCAAATAAATAAGTAATCAATCAAAACATCAAAACATTTTTCAAAACGTCTTATAAGTCTTATAAGAAGAGAAAAAAAAATTAATTTTTTTGTGAATAATTTAAGGCCCGAAGCGAATAGTATTTATGGTTCACATAATTTCGAAACAAATTTTCTGATACAATGCAGAGAATAATGATTTGCTTGAATTCGCATTTATTAAAATCCAAAATATACTTTTTCTTTTACTTTCAAATACTTTTTTGTTTCTCATTAATTGACTCCTTTTTCGAAAACTATAGTCTTTTTTCAGGTTTTTCTTTTAAGTACAAGAAATTCAAATTTTGTATTGTCTGAAAAGTAGCGAAAATATATAATTCTAGTCATAAGGGAATAAATCATTTGAAAATAAAGCCTTTTTATTGAAAAACAAAATATATATAAATAAATCAATACATGACTTCTTATTGAAAGAATTACTTTTAAAGAGAGACAAAACGATGTTTTATTTTACAATTGGTTTTTAAGTATAAAATGTTTTAGTTCGTTTTTGAACGGATTAGGATAGGATATTTTTTTATTTTTAAAAAATAATTAAAACATTTTAAGAGTGTTAATTATATTAAATAATAAAAATCTAAAAAATATTTAAAATTACTTAAATCTTTTTGTTAGGTTTTTTCAAGTAAACTTTAAGCAAAATAATTACCAAAATATTTAATTTAAGTTAAAAAAACAAGCAATTGTATTTATTCAAACTCGATAGAAAGCTTGAAACTATTTGTTTTTGTTATAAAAAAAATAATTGATTTATATCTTATTGAAGAGTTGTACAAATAATCTGTTTTACAAACTGTTATACAGATTCAGACTCTACAGTATATCCTCTAAACTACAATATTTGCGAATTTGTTGAAACATTTTCAAACATTTGTTAATCAAAGAGATTATTGTTAACTATTATTTTCAAATTAGTTGTACAAGCATTTATGTACAACTAAAACATTAAAAATAATTTATCGTATATTTGTTACTTAAAATTTAAACGTCAGACACATTTAAATTAAATTAATTAATCAAAAGCTGTTAAATAACTCCTTTCTCCAGACACTACTCAATATAAACATTAGATTTCTTGATTTATAATATTTTTTCTTCACTTACCCATAATTTAATTTATTAATTGAATTATTTTATCTAATATTTCATTAATAATTGCAAAAATAAACTTAAATTATATTTAATAAGACTTTATAAGAATTAATGAGTAGAAACTGTAATGTTTGCCACATCACACGCATAGTATGTATGCGAAAAGTTGTATTGCTTTACAGTTAAGAAATTATAGCTAAAAATATAAGAATTTTTTTGTCACATGTGTGCACAGAAAACAATTATTTCTTATCATTTATAAACTATATTTTAGTCATAAATTATCACTGTTTCATAAATTTATTTTGATGAAAAAAATCTTTGTAAATGAGTTTATACTAAATCTTAATATTAAGACAATTAAAGTGGCTTGATTAGATAGTTACAGAATAAAGAGTAATGACAATTACTTGTTTAATTAAGTTTTTAAATTTATTATTTTAATTTCTAAGCAATTTTTTTAGTGAAATTAATTTCAAAAATTTTTACATTTAATTAATTGGTTTAAATGTTTTAATATAAGAAAGTGTAAGAAAGAAAAAATCGAAAACACATTATTAACGTAAACTTAATTATATTTTTATCTATGATTCTGATTCTGTTTTTTTTCAACTCTATTAGAAAGCGAGGAATGTGTGAAAGGAATTGTGTGAAGAAAAAACATTGGGTTTCTATAATTAGAAGTACTGTAAGAGTAAGTGCAGCGAATGTTGTCATCGAATCAATCTGAAGGTTCTTCTCGGCGCCAATCTTCGAGGCAATGCAAAGCCGATAACATTAATGTTTGGATCGGTTTCATTGGCAGTTCTGCTAAGCTATTGAAAATGATTTTGAAAAGAAAAAGCGCCGAAATATACAGAAATCCATTCATTCATTGCCTGTTTTTCTTGATTTCAGTTTTTGTTGTTTGAAAACATTGGAAACTTCTCTACAAACAAGCTATGGATGTGAGACATAGAGCACAATAAGCATTGATCAACACTTCCAGTGCTTTCATTTATCAGTTGATTAGTATACTGAACAGATCCGTCAATCCATCGAAAAAAGTTCTTTTTATATCTGTTTATAAAGTGATTTAAGTTATTCAGCAAATGAATCGATTTATACAACAATTTCCTACTATTTTATACCGTTTTATGCCATTTCATAGCATTTACGTCCATTCATACCATTCATACCATTTATTGCATTTATAGCATTCATAGAGATTTGGACACATTTTATGAGATTCGGTTCAATATTCGAATGTCACTCGTTTTTCGGTTATTTGATATTACTTTTTATATGAATCGCTATTTTATGCCAAAATTCGATTCATTTTCTTTGTTTTAAAATTTTTTATAGTTCTAAACATTTGGGCATTTCTTTTGATTTGTTTGTTAGCCGTAATGTCGAGTTATGTAATGCTTAGAGTGATTCTCCCAAACGGCTCACATATACACATATTCACATATACTGTACTGCACTGTACTGTACAGTATTGTAGAGTATTGTAGAGTAGTGTTGAATAGTGTTGAATAGCCGTAATAACGAACCGCTAGTCCTCTCAACCGTTTTATATTGAAATTGCTATTTCTTTGGTTAGGTGTTAGCGAAGACCACTTGTGTTTTATATTTTGTGTCAATTCCTTATATGGGCTCAACCTCTACACAAAATGTGTATATTTTATGTGCTGTTAGTTTGCATCGAAGCGACCATTTATTTTGCATCACTATTGCCATCGAATAGCTATACAGAAGCTATTGAGGAATGAGATCATAAGATTGTGCGCCTCTCTCGGGAATTGCATTTCTTATTCATAGCATTCTCTCGACGGCCGTTTGGGGCCCAGAAGAAGCCATTATCACCAAAATACCGAATTAAGCCTTACTTTTCAATTGCTTTCATTTAGATATATAGAGGAAATGATTTAATTAACCAAACATTCTCTGCATAAGTAATCGCATATTTATAATCAAAATATCTGTTTATTTGCACTTTTAATACTAAAAAACTGATTGCAATCGCCTTTTCGGCTATAATTTCAGTTGAATTTAATGGAATTGAAGTAATGATGAATCAAATAGTAAATAGAAAAACCTATTTTATTTGAATTTGAGTTTCTAATGTCGAGTCGATTCGACTTTTCACTCAAACATAATCCGGATTTATAGAGATTTTTGATTTTCTTTTTAAAATTCAAAAAAAAAGTTTTTTTTTGCAATAATCTTTGATTTTATTTTTTTCTGAATAACAGTTTTATAATATTATAAATAGAATCAAATCCGGAATTTAAATGAACTCTGACTCCATGTCCAAACTTTGTTAGCTTTGAGTAGTTGTTTATCTCAATATTGAATACTAAACACGAGATATGTATTAAACTAATACTTAGGAACCAACAACTATTGGAACTGGAGATGCAATTCAATACAGTATTACACAAACTATTACATTAATGCTATGAAAGGACTTAAATCTATTGCAAATCCTTTGCCTTCAAAAATGCAATCTTCTCTAAAGTCTTCGCCGGAGTCTATCAGAACATATAGAGCGCCTCAAGAATTGGCTTTTCCTCACAATTTTCAGCCGCTTTGAGGCGATGTTGGCATCACTGCAGAGAAAAATTTCAATCAAATTTAGATTGTGTCGACTTAGCTTTGGCTCAAGCTAAGACCTTTCCAACTCCAACAATATTTCCAACTCAAAAACAAATACAGTCTATAATTTTTATAGAGTTTATCATTCAAACAAAACAAACAATAAAAAATTGAAACTAAGACATTTCTCGTCTACTAGAGTTCAAAAAAGTATTATCTGAGCCCGAGATGTCACTTATGATCGCAACACAACTCAACAATTGCTTCAAAAAAGTTTAGATTTGCCGAAATACAACTTATAATTGTTTTTTGCAATTTTGCTTTCAGGCAAACATACAATTGTAGTTTTCTCTCGTTTTTAATACTTTATTTCTAATCCAATCTTTATTTGCAATGCTTTATATGTAAGCTATATTCAAATTTACTTTATTTTAATTTTGTTTCATTTCATTTTAGTTTTTTTTCAATTGAATTAAATTATGGAAATTATTTTTGGAATAATTTTTGAATATATTTGTTAAACTAAATTGAAGTAAAAAGAATAGCAACGAATCGCTTATTTTTTTTGTATAGAATTAATTTAAAATAAAAGATATGAAGATATTATGGTTTTGATAAACAAATTGATGTATTGGTAATACAAGATCGGTGTGAATGGTGTGAATGGTTTGGCCGCAAATGTATGGCAAAGATGTAGAGACAGAGAGCATCTAACTGTGCAGTTATTCTCTGCAGGAATTCTTGAGGCATAAAATCTGGTATATATTGAGAACTAAATTCACATTATATGCGACATCAGAACAGAACGTATTTTACTTTTCAGTAATGGCTTTGACTTAACAATCAATAGCTGAAAAAAACGAAAAAAGCGTCTGAAAGACCAAAAATAAAGGAACGGCATGAGTGGTGGCACAAGGCTTTAATCGTTATTCCCAACCACGCCATTTCTTGGTTATATCCTAAGCATTGTTGTCTTCGAAGGATGTCTGCGCTTATGGCTGAGGCAGAGATAGTCTGAGCCATAGCCGGTGCTTAGCCATAGTTTTTAAGTCAACAACAATTGCTTCAATTGCTTCAGATTTAAAGACAGATATTTAGAAGAGAGTCGGACTGTCGGCTAAAGAACGCAAAAATGGATTTTGGATTATCGGCCTTAAGGCGACACCAAATTGGTTTGCCTTTGATGTTGAGTCTACACAAACCTATCAGTCCTTTCTTCCCAACAGTCCATTCGTTTGGCTTTTGCCCACATTTTGTGTCATTTCCTAAAAGAGAGAAATAAAGGAATAAAAGAAAGAGTAGATCAGAGAAGAAAAAGTATTGTATAAACGCTGAGACCTATGATGGAAGACATCCATAATTTTCAAAGTGATGGTCAATGTGTAGAATGTGTAGAATATTGGGTGAACTGGAGGACCGGAACCAAATCATTTTTCTCTTTGGATCGGTTTGAGTAGAGACTCAAAGCCAAACGTATTCGCAATGATCCCACTCTTCGGCACAACTTATGGATAGGCATAACGTGTGCGGAATCGACAAAAGCATTAATATATTTCTACAAAAGAAAACTCGTGAGCGATGTCTTCGAGAAGTTTCAAATATCATAAAATTTCATATATATTACACACATATGTGAAAACTTGCTAAAAGTCAAGTGCGACGACAATAAGTGTGAGTTTTTTTCAACATATTAGGCGTTAAAGTTATGCTAAGCTTCCATTGGGTTTGTATTAAATTTGAGTCACGTTTCGCATAAAAATAACACAATATATGCCAGTTATTGAAAAGTGGGAACGAACTCAAACTGAACTACCAGACCGTTCACACATTGATCACTTAAAAGTGTGGCTAAACCCCGACAATTCATTCTTTGCTACTATTCTTCATTAAACCACATAAAGAGCCTTATTTTAGAGATAGCTTTGGATAAAAATTTGCGAATCAATAATAACTTATATAATAGGATAACAATATTATTGCAAAACTATGGCTCAAAACCATTATCTGATATCGTAACGAAAAACAGAATACAAAATACAAAATATTCTTTTGAGAAACACTATTAGAATATGAGATTAAATCGAAAGCAATGCAACGCATGGTTTGCATTATTTACTCATTCCTATCCATTCATAGTGTCGGCTCAATTTTAACCGAACAGGAAATTAAACCGATCCTACACTTAATTATATGCTATATGTCTGCTATTAATGTGTTTACAGACAATCTTTATTTGGAAAATGAGCTTGTGGTTTTGCTTCCCATTACAAAATTGCGCCGATTAAAAAGCTCACGTTAGCTAGAAATTATTTCGCAATTAATCAATATTTTGTTTTTTAAATATATTCGTTGTTTTATAACTGATATTTTTACTTTTATTTATTTGCTTTTATGATTAAAATATTAAATATAAATATTTCCAACTAAATTTGTGCCTGACTTAAAAAAATATTGTTAGCTTAACGTATTTAATAATTAATTAATATTATTTAATAATAAATAAAAATATAAAATATGTTAATTTGTTTCCAAATCAATTTAATTATATTAGATTTTTATTTAAAATAAAATATGGTTAATTAATATCTGTTTTTGACATTGATTTTTATTTTATATCTATAGAATAATAAACTTATTGACCTTTAAATATGCATGTAAATATTTTCTATTTAAAAATAGATTGCAAAAAATCCTAAATAAATGTAATTAAAATTATAATAAAACCTCTTTTCAAAAACGATTTTAATTTTATTTTTGTATAATTATTTACATTTTTTGCTGAATAGAAACAATTTACAATTTACAAAGCGAAAACAATTTTGTAAATTTTTACACAAATTAATGCAAAAATAATTTGCAAATAATTATTAATTTTAACTGTCCTAGCTTAAGATTTATTAAATTTATTAATAAATGCAAATTTATGTTTATATTTAGCTCAAAAAATTAAACTAATTTAAAAATTTTAAACTTCTTTATTTTATTGTTTTTTACATTTGATTTCAATTTTATACTAATTATCTCTTTTTTATTTTGATTAATTTAATAAGTGTTTTAATATTATAGTATAATACAGTCTAAAAGTTTTTGTGAATTTACTTTCTGGCAATTATAATAACATTAAACAAATTTATTGCTAAAAATAGAACTCTATTAGTGTTTTAAGTTTTGAACAAAAGATTTTTAGTTTTCAATTTAGTAATTAAATCATATGAAGTGGAAAGCAATTAACTGATTGAAGTATAAGAGAACATAAGAGCAATATTCGATCAGTTTTGAAGTTAATTGATATTCACGGCTCACATAAGGCTTATATCAATTTCTGAGATGCGGTGAATCGATAGGAAATAAATGACTCTTTTGGGCCTTTACTTCATGAGCGCCAGTACTCCAGGATTTAAGACAGAGCTAAATGTTGCCGATGTCTACGTCTCTATCATATGTATCAATGCCTGAGTATATGAAAGTCGGCACTCATTCGGTCTTTGCTTTACTACTTCTGGTCATTATATAGTAATTCTTTTGGGGACTGACACTGATTGAAACAAATGAGAGAAACTTCGAAATCAGTGATCAAAACATTGGTTCGCAAATGTCTGAACGACTGTTGCGTTGTTTGAATCTGTTTGGGTCTACGTTACCAAATAACACATACTGTATATCCAATATATCCAATATGTAGACATACAGTATATGTAATATATCCGACAGATATGTATTGGATACCCGATATGAAACCGAATTGCAAATGATATGTGAGTTTCGGTTTT
>JAQFXP010001159.1:0-21195 GCA_034693685.1 Belba bartosi
TCTCTCTCCTGCTCTCTCTCCTGCTCTCTCTCCTGCTCTCTCTCTCCTGCTCTCTCTCCTGCTCTCTCTCTCTCTCTCTCTCTCTCTCTCTCTTTCTTTCTCTCTCTCTCTCTCTCTCTCTCTCTTTATTTTCTTAGTTTTTATGTTTTTTTTCTGTCTTTACTTGACTTCAAGCGAATCTGAAGCCATAAAATCTGAAAATATATTTTTTAAATATAATAAAACTTAAATTATTACAAAGTTTTCTGTCAATTGTATCGTTATTTTCAAATAATTATAGACTTTTATTCAAAACTAAAATAAATTTTTTTATACGTTTGACGTTTCTTCCAATAGATAAGCAAACAAATGATTTTCGATTATAAAAACTACAAATTTTTATGTTTTGTTAAAATATTCGTTTTTAATTTTTATTTAATTAAAAAAAATATTAAATAATATAATTTAAAATAAATATTTTCAAAACTTTTTGAATCAAATAAAAATCTGATAACATTTATTTTATTTCATTATGAAAATTGTTATTACATTTGTTATACTTAAAACATTGTTTAAGATTTTAAGCAAAAAAATTGAAAATAAAAATATTAAAGAATAAAATTATTCCAACAGTTTCTCAAAAAAGCTTTTTTACAAAAAAAAATTCTTTTGCTTATATTATATTAAGCCATAAAATATTTGACAACTATTTTCTGTTCGGCTTTTGAAATATTCATGAATGTTAGTAAAGGATTGCATTGTGTGTTTGGTCTTTCAGTCTATGTTTGCACTTATGCCAACTTTACCACAAAATGTGTCTTAATGTTTCTGCTCTCTCCCTCCCTCTCCCACCCTCTCCCTTTCCCTCCCTTTCCTCTCCTCCCCTCCCTTTCAAAAGTCCAGTTGAGTTCAGTTTTTGTATTTACTTTTATTTATTTTTTACGATTCGAATCTTCAGTTTGAGTTATGATTTGGCAGAAATTCTGAGGTTTTGAATAAAACATTTGACAAGTTTTGAATCACAGAAATGCAATTTTTATTCAACTTTAATGCCTTCAAAGTTTTGATTTTGATTTGGTTTCATTGAGTGCACGCACTTTCAAATGTTTACATTTTTTTCAAATATATTTGTTTGCTCTTTAAGCGAAAACTTTTTTAAAATCTTATTTTTTTTCGATATATTTTTCAGACTTAACTCAATTTGTAATTAGTTATAAAATTAATCACATATTTAATTTATTATTATTTTTCTAATCAATAAAAATCTCATTTGGTTTAATTTGCATTCAATTTCGTAACATTTAAAAAATTTTGTGAATATTTACATATATTTACTTTTACTGTATAATGATTTTGATCTAATATTAGTTTTGGCTAAATTTGTCAAAATCTTATTAAGTTTAATATTAAGACATTTGGATTGAGATTCGTTAGATTGAAACATACATTAAATTTTTTGAATATAAATAAATTAAAAATAAAGTTTAAAATCTAAAAAACCAAAATAATAAATTAAAATAGTTTATTTTATTTTATTTAAAAATTAATTTTTTAATTATAAATGCACAGTATATTAATATTAAATTTTTTAAAAACAAACATGTTAAATAACGTAAAAACAAATTTCTATGACATTAAATCATTTATAATTATTTTTGCAATTTCTAAGTCAATAGTATTATTAAATTTTATTTTAAAATTTTGTTATATTTGAAAAATAATGTATAACTAAAATAATTTTTATCTTTTTTTAAACTTAATTAATTAATAAATTTTAAGCTGCAAAAAACTGCATCAAAATTTTTAGTGCTTTTCCTAATTGTTTTATTTATATAAATTAATGTTTGTTTTTATAATTTAATTAGAGAAATTAAGTAACTTAAAGAAATTAAAAAAGTTTAACATAATTAGGTTTTTTTTTGAAAAAAATATGGATATAAACCTATGGGAAATTAAAGTAGAAATTAGAAAAACTAAAAATCCATATAATTATAACACAATTTAAGTAAATTTAAACTAAATTTAACATTAATTTAGAATTTTTTAAAAATAAATTTTGATTATAAAGTTTAATCAATTTGCAGACTAAAATCATATGAAGAGAATGCGTTTTGTGGACCAAGCTAGAAAGAAAAATAAATTTTAATTTTAAAAATTAGTATTATTTTTAGCTAATTGTTACTTTTGAAGTTTTGTTATAAATTCATCTTTTTTGGTAAAATTAAGTTAATAAAAGAGAGCTTTGGTTGTGGAGAATGCGCTTTAAAGGGATGTTGAGTGAGAGGACTAAGAAATGCGTTTCGGTGAGTGAGAGAGTATGTGCTGTTGGCGTACAGAAGGTGTAGTTGTCGTATATGCACAAGAATGCCATTAAGCAGACTTGGATTTTTTGGCTTGTTTGGATTTTAATTCGTATACATTAATGCTATCAACATAATGTATATTAAATGTGAAATGTTTATCATTTTAATATGTGCAAATTGTTTGAATATTCAATGTTCTAAAAAGTAAATTAGTTTATCCAAAACAACGCATAAAGAGAACGCAAAGGATAACAACAAAAGGTATAGAATTTAACAGTTATAAAGATTTTGATTAGTTTAAGAAATATACAAAAACTATAAAAAGTTTTTATGTACTAATTATATTACTCATAAGTTATTATAGAAATTTAAGCGTCTATGATTTATTTACAAAATAAATTGTAAGTTTGTAATTATAGATATTTAATAAAATATGCACAAGATACAGTGATTCTCATACTTATTCTGAGATGCTTGAACATATTAGTAGAATTTTTAAATTTAATTTATATAAAATGTTAACATAAATAAACCATATTGATAAATTTTGATATTTTTAATTTGGTATTTGTAACATATTAAGTCTATCTAAAAAAACTAGAATGTTTACTAAAAATATTTAATTGTCAAAATAATAATTATAAAAACTAAAGTACTTTTGTAGATTTTAATTTAAAAATTTTAATTTTTAATTATAAAACTAAAAAATATGTTTGCTGCAAAAGATAAATTAGTAAAAAGTATTTTTCGGACCAAATGCTAGGAGAGGACATATGACAATTTTTAAAATTAGGAGGCATAATAAAAATGTTAAAAATTTAATTATATTTTCTATTATTTAAAAATTATTTTTTATTTATTAATTATTATTTCAAATTCTATTTTTAAAATAAATGAATACTTTGAATTTTTAAAATTTAACTTAGATAGTTTTGCATCTAATTTTATTTAGTTTTATATTAAAAACTTGATTAAATTCTTTAAAGTCATGTTAGTTATTTAATTTTAGCAAATTTATTTACTTGTTTTTTATTTAAAATTATCTATAATTGTTAATTATAAAAATTAGTAATAGATTGTGCTTGAGCACATAATGATTATTTATCATATAAATGCTGAGAAATTTAATTTGGTTGATCACGAACTTTAATATATAAAAGTTTGCGCTTTTCAATAAAAAAATATTAGCAAGCTAGACATTAAATTAAAACAAAGTTATTGCTGTTGGTAACATTCGGATAAAACAAAACTCAATTTTAACAAAAACAATTTCAGTTAAAATTTAGTTTTAAACGTAATCCCCGTTTGGCGACCTATCATAAGATGGCATTCATATTAAATAGTTTACTTTGATGTACAGATAGGCCAGTTGTGCAAAGCTGGCAATGACTGCCATATACTGTATATCGAGTTCACTTGACTTGTTTGATGGCTCGATGCGGAGGATAAATGATTTTCATAAAAAGGAGGAGTAGTTTAATGCAAGTCTTGAGAATTCCAATCTATTTCCCATTAAGTTATAGAAAAAAATTTCTCTTGTTTTTTATATGCAATTTATTTTTGATTTTACACAATATAATGTTAAGAACCAAAAATATACATCGTTTCGGATAATTTAATTGCTATAAAAAGCAAAGAAAAAACTTTTTCCCCCTTTTGCTCAGTTTGTTCCCTAAGCTTATAATACGACTAAAACATAAGTTTTGAAAAAATATTTTTAGTTATAAATTGTGTGACTATTGGGAGAAATATTTGCCCAAACGATCAAACGGTTTGATGAAATGGCAAAAACTTTTTGACACGTATTTGAGCGATGAGTTACATATTTGGTTGGTCCGGAATAAAGCAATACATTCGAAGTGCACATACGGCCAGAGCTCACATACACGTTCATACGATTCGTACAAATTCTTTATTCAATTCCTCAAAGAATGTTCTGATGTTCTGCTAATGTGAAGCTCATGACTCATGACTGCCTCCAATGCCTTTGCTTTTCATTTATTAAATAAATATGAGTTACGATCAGATGCTTCGGGATATACACCACTAAGACATTTGACTGATATTATTCCAGAAATTATATAATTTAAGTAAAAATAAGAAAAAAGTTGTCTATTTGTGTGAAAGACTGAATTGTAGAATAAATTTGTTGGAAATTTATAAAATTCAATTCACTCTTTTATAGCATTCAATTTCATTTCTTGTGTTAATATTATATTCTTTACTTCTTTTTTATTCATTTTTTGAATATATTTATATATTTTAAAACAATTGTTAGATAAGCAATAAAAAGTGAATTATATTTTTGAATAATTGCTGACTAACGCAGAGAATTGTTTTTATTTGCGACTAAAATCATAAAAGATTAGTTCAATTCAAAGTTTCATTATTTTTTATGTTAAATCATTAAATTTATTACATATTTTATATTGACTTTTAGTTTTCTTTTACAAAATAAAACAAAAAACATATTAATATAAATATTTAAGTGATTTTTGCTTTACTTTTTCAAAATAAAAGCTTTTGAAATTGTTTCGATATTTTTAAAGTATAAATCATTAAATTTAATAAATAATATCAAAAAGCATTTAATTTAGATTCAACTTAAATATTAAAATTGAAAATACTAATTTAAAAAAACTTTTATCTTGAATTCAAAAACGTTGTCTTCTATTATGTTTTTTATTAAGATAAAAGTCTCAACAATTTGAAACATCCAAAAAAAAGATTCACTATTTAAAAAATTTTTGTAAAACGAGATTCTAATATCGTATGACTTTCTATTGTATATAAAAAACTAAAATGTTAAAAAAAGACTTTTGAATAGAATATTACTTCATTGTTCTGACAATTATTGATGAAGTTTTCATAAAATATAATATTTTATAAAATTAAAATATAAGGCTTTGTTAAAAAATTATGTTTTAAGCTCTTCATTGTGAACGTGGGTTTAATATGCATTTATAGGCACAATAGAGACGACTATTTTTGCAATTAGGTCTCGACTCCAGATATACTGTCGGCTCGAGACTAGCACTTGAACTGACTTTGCGTTTACTTTCTTCAAAAACGGAATATTTGTCGCAATTAATGTCATTAAACAATAAAATTTGATTTCTTTAATGTATTTTTTTTATTAGAAAAGTCACGAAAACACTATTTATATAATTGCCATCATTTTTCAATTATGTTTTGTTAAGCTTTTTAAAAAAAATTGTTCAAATGTTTATAGACTAATAAAAAGTATGTTTTTTGAAGATAATAGACAAATTAAATACAAAGTCAATAGTAAAGTCATTGCTTTGAGAGCCATAAAACTTTTGATTTGTACTGCATTTATTGCTTTGAAAATAGAAAAAAAAGTGTATAAGAATTCACAACAGGAAAAATATAATATAAAAAAGTCTGTATAGAATTCATACATTAGAATGTAGTGAAAGATGTCTTCAGACACAACACAACGCGAAGTCTTATTTAATACAAGTTTTAAAATAGAAGCGCAAAAAAGGAATAAAACGTAAAAACCTCTTTCTTGCAGTACATCAAAGATAGACTAAAAAGCGTACATTTGGTACAATAGACTTTCTCGCATTATCAATATAGTATGTGATCAATATAGTCAAATTGATTAGCAAGGAAAATTTTCCCATCTTTTTATCCCCACAACTGGAACAAGAAATCTAATCAAAAGACATGTGATTCGCTATTTTTATATCTTAATTTATAACTATATCTGCAGGTATGCATTTACTTTAATAATTATTGTAATAAATATTGTTAAATTTATTATAAATTAATAATAATTACAGTAAATTGTTAATTTATTTTATTGATATAAATTATAAAATTTTATATTGTATTACAAAACTGGTCAAATGGCAAACAGTATTTATGTATATACCAGTTAACTGTAAACCAATGGGGATCCAAAAGATGGGGAAGATTTTGTCTGCAAATTATTTTGAATTTACATTTTGTAGATATAATATAAATTATGTTCAAATTTAATTGAAAACCTGATTAAGTGTTAAATTTTTTATACAAAAAGTCGATAAGAAGAACATTTTGTTTAATTTCTGGTTTTTATATTTGCAGAAATTCTTTGAAATTCACGACTCCTTTCGGCGCAATAAATGGCTCATAAAACGAATAAAACGACTTATTGTTGGTATTAATGCGGTCTTCGAGAGTGAGGAGAGGACTGGCAATAGTGAATTGGCTCACATTTATATATTTGTGTTATATTGTTGTCTAAAATAACAGATTCATACATAGGATAGACTACATGATGAAAGTGAAAGCGTGTCAATGTAAGTTTGTCATATATCCATATATGCCATATATACCATCGCTATACTCTTACAGCTATTACTGATATACTCTGTCCAACTAAATGGCAATACATCTACAGCTATGCAGTGATAGCCTAACTTTAGTCTAGATATGGCTAAATGTTTAGCTCTTTATAACAGTTTCAATACTTGCGCTGAATTATAATTGAGAGCTTCTGTAGTGTTGTCTAAGCCTAGAGCAGAGCAGCATTTGCCGAACCAACTGTACTTTGCCTACTCTATAACAATTGGAAGGCTTGACTCAACTGTTCGATCGTCTTCTTTCCATATACTGTATACCCACACAATGTATACAATATATCCATTCAATTCATTCACTCAAATATGTTCATCTCTGCAATTCCTTTCATATATTAAATTATAAATATATTATCTTTTTTGCCTTTTGTAGCACTCATTCGAATGCAGCAAAAATTGAAAGCAAAGCTCAGTAAAGCAGATACGATGAGCAGAGGAAAACATTTTTCTATTAGATTTCTGTTTCTCCTTCTTCTCTGCTCTCATAGACACTCGCATACAAACCATTTGGTCCATAAGTATTAGTTTTGCTTAGTTTTTATTTAAGAGATAAGTGATAATACTTAACGATCGATGATTAAAGTAGACTCTCTCTCTCTCTTTCTCCCTCTCCCTCTCTCGTAGTCCTAATATAAAACAGCAAACTATCGATTGTTGAGTGAGATGTCTGAGAGATAGTAAATACTTGTAATTACAGTTTTATGAGACTTACTCTTGACTCTAACAGCCAAAAGTGTACTGTATTTGTATGTCGACTCACTTATTCTTATTTAGACCTCTATTTCCATTTAATTGATAAATTATCGCTTTTTCCGACAAATTTCGTCATTTTATTCAAAATTTTCATAAATCTCGATATAATTCGGAAAAATCAGAAACAAATAATTAAAACACAGCATAAAAACAGAAAATAGCTAAAAATAAATGTCTTCATCTTCTTAACTTCTTACTCAACTTTACTCATTTATTTTGTCCCCTTTAGGCAATAGTATTGTTACAACATTTTTATTAGTAATCCAAGTATTGGTTGAAGAGATCATAGCCAAGAGCGTCGTCAGCAATAGTATAAATAATTCAGCATTCGTGCCACTTTCCAGCCGGGCTACCCGGGTGCCCCTCAGTCGGGTTAATGGGGGGAGTGGGGGCAATGGAGACAATGGGGGCAACGGAGCTAATGAGACTGAAATTATTGTAGAGGAAAGTGAAATCAATTTAAATGTCACTGTTTTGACCTATTCTGGTGAATACACCGAAGGAAATGAGAGGAGCAGTCGTATAAATAATACATTTAGTTCTAACAGTATTTCTGCGCTCACTTCTGCCAACTTTTCGTCTTTGAAGACCTCTGCCATTGAGTTGTCTTCTTCTTCTTCTTCTTCCACCTCTTCTTCGACTACGACTCAAATTACGACTTCTTATTCCCAATTGTTTGAGTCGTCGTCTTTCGAGCCGAATGTAAACGACGATAAAGTCGAACATAAATGGAATAATGAAACTAATGAAACGATCGATAACGCATCCAGTCTTGTCTCCGGTTCTCTGCCTAACTCTAGCTCTCACTCTTTCTCCAACTCCTTCTTCAACTCCAACTACAACTCCGGCTCTAATTCGAGTTCGACTAAGGCTGACAATAGGCTTAAACATTTCAAAGATAATGAACCAGAAGCTGGTATTAGCGTTAGGACACCTCTAACTCAAATCAATGCCAATATTGAGAATTCTTATAAAAGTTGGCCTAAATTGGGCGCTAATGTAGAGTTGGCAGAAAAAACCAATGAATCGTATAAATCCAGTAATACCTATGGATTAGTGAATGAAAATATTGGTTCGACAACATCGACAGGTTTGACATCATCTTCAACCACTTCAATGCCATCAATGGCTTCAATAGGTTTGGCACAAAATAGAGATAATACGAACCGAATTAAATATAGTGAGAAAAGTGTTGAAAAGCAAAACATTAGCAATACTGAGAGAATGAGTGAGAGCTCATCCACTACAGCCTCTACAGCCTCTACCGCCTCCACTGTCTTAGCAGTCTTTACAGCCCTTTCACAAACAACAGACCAGTCGTTGATAGAGACAAACAGTGAGTCCAGTGGCAATTCCTCGACAGGCATTCCATCGATCGATAGCAAATATACCATATATTCGACGACTTCTAGTTCGCAAAGCGCTCCTAAATCTACTTTCTCGACACAACCCCTCTTTCCTGCTGGCACTAACTCTCCATCACCAGCTCATACCCAACAAATTACACCAACAGAGCCGGTTGATCAGCACTGGGTCCTCCATAATGCCACCGACTCTATGGCCAATACTGACTCCTATAGCTTATTGCCAATTGGTTCAAATGATGACACGACTCAAGTAATACATATCAATATAACCTTATTCTTATACGATGTGATAATTAGTTTTGTCGAATAACAATATTTACTTTTTTCTCTCAACATTTACTTTCCTCTACTCCAGTCCCCAAAGGCTCATCTATTGGCCCCAACGATCACTAAGAATTCATTATCAGTTACGACAATATCAAACCAAAAAATACATTTTAATAGTAGTGAACAATACATAGACATCCAATACGACGACAATGAGTCCATTCAAGTTCATCGACGCTGTCGTACGAAAGCACTGAATGACGTGAATTGGACGTCAACTGAATCGGGAACTCTGGCCACACAGACCTGTCCACAGCCCTACAGCGGCACAGTATACCGCCCCTGCTATTCGTCGGGACTGTGGGGAGAACCTGATTATAGCGAGTGCCGACTCGACCATCTTAGGGAAATCCAGAGTCTCGTATGTATTCGGTTTTATGTGATTCTGTCGTTAAACTGATAAAAGATTGCCATTTATGCCATTGATTACATTAATAGTCTTTTTTCTAATGTATTTAATTGTGAACGAAATGAACTAATAAATTGTGTTCACAACTACATAATGAATAGCGGTTTTGTGCAAAGATAGGCATTCATTGCTCTTTCTAGCCATCAATGCTTTTCTATTGCATTGAGTGTTAGTATAAAAAAGAGTGAAAAACAGTTGAATTACTGTATAACACAAAACACAGTATTCCTAGTATTTGTGATTCATTGAAAGCCATAAATATGAAAAAGTCATGAGATTTCTTATGGCTTAACATTAATCTTAATTAATATTAGTTCAAAAGAAAAAATAGATTAAATAAATAGCTTTCAATAAATTTGTTGAATAAAAATGAAATTAAACAGGATAGAAATATCATTGCAATTAAATTATACAACAATTAGAACGGAATTGAATCAAGTTTGAGTCCAACATAAATATTTGTTTGTGCATTGATTAGTTTTTTCAATGGCTCTCAAAACTGTTGTAAAAGCTTTAGCTATCGCTCCCAACGAGTCGTTCTAATCAATAAAGACTGTAAAGACTGTACGACATTCACAAACATTATATAATGTATATTCTCTTTTCACTATTTAT
Organism: Belba bartosi; assembly: GCA_034693685.1. NCBI lineage: Eukaryota > Metazoa > Arthropoda > Arachnida > Sarcoptiformes > Damaeidae > Belba > Belba bartosi. Next base: position 10,124 of record JAQFXP010001159.1, read on the forward strand.
TATATAGTACTCGTATATGTGATGTATGTATATGTAGTAAATGTACAAATATTTTGACACAAAAGTTAATGAAAAATTAGTTTTGGGGAAAATCTCTTTTTTATGGTATGTTTACCTAATTAAAGAATCGCTTCTTCTCTGCGTTTGTCAGTTGTGTTGCTCTAGAGTCTAGAGTCTAAACCCACAACTGATTGTGTTTTTGTGTATTTGCTGTCTTATGCAGATCTTCTATCACGTCCACAAGCACTTAGTCGATGGTCTCTATCCCCTGGCGGAGGACTTGAGTCGATTAGTGACTTCGGGGCGGTTTCCCATCAGGAGTCCGATGGATAGATTGGATGCTTTCGACGCTCTCAACGCTATACTTAGGGCTAAGATTAAAATTCGCATGGAAGACGAGGAGAAGAATGTTAATTTAATTCAAGTTAGTTCACATTTCTTATCTACCAGCATACACCATTCTCTTATCTTTACCCTACCATGCCAAACCAAGTCAAACCATGCCATGCCATGCCATGCCATGCCACACCATTCTTCTTTGCACTTCTCTCCTCTCCTCTCCTCCCATTCCCACACCCACTCAAGTCTAACCTTCATTAATATGAATGGTATTCTATTCCGACTTTATTGCACTGTCTTTGCAGTCTTTGACGACAATCTGCGATCAAGTCGTGACGCGAACTAAAGTTGTCTTCTCTATCGAAACAGAAAAGAATGTAATGTTTTTCGAATCCTTCAGCTAATCAAAAGTCAAATCCCATATCGACTTATCTCGCATTTAAGGCATTATTTTTAATATAAACTAATTTGAGTAACACATTAATGATCGCAATTTCGACCGACAGATAGGGAGTCAAAACCAAAGAGTTTTTGTCATTAAAAATAAATGTGATTTCTTTCGAAAACAGTGGAAAACAACGAATAGGGATCTAAACGCTTGAGAAAACAGCGAACGAATGATAAACTAAAAATAAGAGCAAAAAAATTGATGAAAAAGAGATTTAATGAAATGAGATTTGACGCTCTAGTTTATTGAAGGCTTATCAATAGTTTAATAACTTTTTTCTTCTACTTTGAACTCAATTTTTTGCGTCTGTTGGCCAACACATGACTTCATGACTTCAGGCACTGATAACACAGAAGACTGCGGACGCGTTGTTTGGATTCCGATTGCTGTCCGAAAACATATTACGAGCACTGATTGTGGTGTGCGATGACGGCACCATTAGAAGGATTAAGCCTATCGTTCCCAACTCACACAATATTAGTTAGTTTTTGCTCACTTTCTCTCTCCTAATGCCTTAAATTATTTGGTTTAGACTTAGAAAGAGTCTAAATAAATGATATCAAATGCCTTTTTCTCATTTCTATCAACTTTTATAAACTATGGTAGTATTTAATGACAACTTTCTCGTTTGCCACTTTTTCTCCCGTTCCTCCGGCTCGGCTCAAATGCAATTGTTGGCATTTTGTGTTATATATCAATATATTAAATAAAGTCATGACATTGACTCATCGAACTCCGTTTGGCTCGTTGATTCCACTCGTGACGCCATCCAATTATACAACTGTTATCAACAACACTATAATACCCAGAGTTATCATTCATCTCGAAGGTATCCGAAAGGCCTTTCTTCGCATTTTTCATTAAATATATTGTTTTACGCATCGCTTCACATAAATAATAATCAAATTCTCTTTATTATGTTTTAATGAGTTGTTATTTTCATTCTTTTCTTTTTTGTTGCTTGCCACTAAATTTTTCTTCACATAAATAAAAACAAATTTTAAGTTTAAAAAAAGTTTTCAAATTGAATGACACTTAGAGTGACAGTAATTCAATTTTGAGGCCAATATCTAAAAGGCCAACAAATTATTTTAAAGTTTTATTTATATTTATTTGTTATGTATTCGGATTCGGGTCTAGATTTCAACAAACTAGGGGTCGGCATATCTTCGGTTTGGATTCGATCAATTGGTTCGATTCTGGACAACAGTAACTATGAGGTGATGAGTGACATCATATTGGTTTCGGTGGTTCCGGCCGTCAGTATCGAAGTGGACTTCGAAGACACCCCTCGAGTGGAGGTAGAGCTCAAGTTGAAGCGAGACGTTAAGGACAGCGAAGATCTGAGTTGTGGACGAATCAGATCTACGAGAGAGTAAGTGAAGCGATGTTTGAGTTTGAGTTTGTGTTTAGTTTTGTAGTGCTTTTAGTCACTAGTAGTGTCGAAAGTAGCCGTTGACTGACAGTGAAAAGTAGTAGCCATTAGTCACTGGGCAGTAGTCTAGTAGTCGGTGTGTGTGTGGAATGAGTGTGTCTTTTAGAGCCAACTGTTTATCTTGTTTTGATTGTTTGGATCGCTTTGAGTGCGATTACCGCTAACTGTGTTCACTGTTAACTGTTGTCCCAATTAGGCTATGGTTGAGGAAAGGTTGTGCGACTCTATCACGTAATCTATCATCGATTCACTGCGTCTGCAATGAGTTGGGAATAATTGCTGCTTTGATCCACAAGACGTCGTCCACCGATTCATCTGCAAACAACACCGGACACAGCCATTCCCTACTTGTGCACACTCTGGTTCTCTACATCAGCTTCAGTACATCTTTACTGCTTTTAGTGATATCACTTATCTGTCAAATAGTCCAAAAAAGTCGTGAATCTCGAGAGGCGTCAGTCATCCAAATCAGTCTCGTCTCGTCCCTCATCGCCATTCAGCTTACGTTCCTCTCGGGCGCGCCATTCGGGCACTCCCGGGCCTCAGTGTCGACGCAGATGTGTGTATTGGTTCCACTAGTGTTCCACTTCTTACACCTGGTCTCTGCGTTTTGGATGCTCTCCCACACAGTGTTTCTATACCAACGCCTTTGGAGACCACTGTCGCGCTCGTCCTCCGCATCACTGGCCCTCTCCGAACCTCATCTCTCATTTTCATCTTCATGTTGGCCGCACTGGTCGTCGCGATTTATAGCCATTCCGTTTTGCCATCAATGGGGTTGTAAACAGTTTTTCATATTCGCCACTGCATTCCCGGCCCTCTCTGTTCTGATATCCTATTATCTGAATCCAGACGGATATGAAACTAAACGATAGTAAGTCTCGAAAACATTTATTATTTGTTTATTGATTTTTAACTATTCGAACATTGAATCAAATCTCAAACATTTTCAGCAATATTCCCGATATTTTCACTCTTTTCTAAATGTTATTCAAAATGGATTTGAAATTTATTCAAACTTTTTCTTTTTGCACAAATAATAACATTTGCAAACATATGCTCTTTTGAATGATTAGATTATTTTTGAAAATTTCGCTGCAGTTGTAGTACTAATGCAATGGTAATGCACTTAAATATTGCGAAATGAACTTAAAATGGATTAAAAATAAACATAACTTTACATTCAAGTGAACAGACTTTAAAAAACTGAAAAAGACGTAAATGAGTTTCAGTTTATTACAATTAAATTCCATTATATTTTGTAAAAGTTTTTCAAATTTGTTAATGGATTTCAAAAACACAAGTATAGTCTAAAGAATCAGTATATCAACCAGAGTTTCAAGAGAGGGTTATAAAAAACCCTAATTTTGAAAATTGCCATTTATCTCCCTAGCATTTTATTTGTTAAAAGGTACTCCTCTCCTGATTTGCCGACCGTCTTTGGGGGGGGGGGTAATTTTTTGTGTTTTATGGCCAAAATTAGCAATATTTTTGCTAAATTAATGCTAAATCCGGTTCAAGTTCAGTAAATGAGTTAACTAGTGTTATAAGTATATGGTTTTTTGAACATTTTTGAAAAATCTCTCTCCTGATATCTCTCTAGGTTTTTGGCCAAAATTTTTTCAATTCCTACCCCTTCCCCTCCCCTCTGTCCCTTGAATCGGCTGATCTTCTGAGACTCTGATATCAACTAAATGTGGCGAAAGAGTTCATTTGTCACTCTTTTCCAATAGTTTTCTTTATAACTGAAAGAATGCTAAAACGATGTACAGTTGAGCCTACAGTAAAGGAGAAAATATTTTATTATATATTAGATTAAATTTTGCACTAAATTAAATTTAAAATTTTTCTCGATTTGCACTAAACTGTTAATTCGAGTCGAATTTATTATCCAATAAAAACAATAATATTAAAACTTTGGAACAATTTTTGCGTTGAAAGACAGTTAAAATTGAGTTAAGAAACAAATTGTTAAAAATAAAATATTATGAACAAAAAATAGCTATAACTGAGTTTTGTTTGAAAGGGTAGAGATATAACAACATATTTTTCACAACTGTTTTTATTTTATTTGCTAAACATTATTATTTTTATTATATTATTTTAAAAGTTTTTTTTGGAAAATGTATATAATTTTTATTAATAATAATTATTATTATGATAATTAATAAGATAAATTATTGTATACGAAAATTTTCAAAATTTTGTTACAATTATTTATTTTTCAATAATATAATAGCAGTACATATAAATGCCTGATAGCAGTATAATAGAACCATAATAGCAACATTACTTTTTATTTTTAAATTTTTTTGTTTAATGTTCTTTTTTGTTTATTTTTAAAAATAAAATTATATAAATTGACATAAGTTCAAAATTTGAAAAATACTGATTGTTGTTGAGAGATAAATTTGTTCATCTACATTTTTTTTAACCAAATAGGAATAGTAACTATTAATATATAAATAGTTAATATATGTATTAATTTATATTCATGATAACTTTGATATATCTAATAATTATCAATTAATTTAAGCAATTTATGCAAAATATAATTTATTTCACTATTGCATTACATTGACTGTTAGTGTGAATAAAGAGATAATAATTTAATTATTTTAATTTTATGAATACTTTAAATATTTAATGATATTTCATGTGAAACAATCCAATGGAGAAATTCTATTTTCTCACTAAAATCTGTTAACACTCTATGATTTATGAGTGAATAAAATAGAATTTTAAATAAACGTTATTTAAGTGCAAGCATAAGTTGATCAATCATTTCGGAAATGAATATTTGCATATTTTGCTAAACAAAAGTGATCGCTATTTTCACACCATTTTAATTAGTCAATTTCAATGCCAGTTCAAGTTTAATATTGATTCGATATAAATTCAGTTCCTATTTATAGCATTTAGTTTAAAATGCCATTAATTAAAGCGTATAAATATTCAAAGTTGGTTTTTAAATTCTTACTCCATTTCAATCGCCACCCTTTGCATAATAAGCACTCTTGGTCTTTCAGCATTTGACCTAGATTCTTTTGCCTGGCAAGCATTTGATAGTGATTGTAATAATCGATTGTATTTACTATACAATCAAATATTTTTTAAACAGTTATATCGATAGTCGATAATGTTATTTAACCCGAAGCTACTATCCATTTGGCTTGATCGTTTTTATTGTGCTTCTTAAGAATGGACTTCAAGAAGACCTGATATGAGTCACTTTCAAGTCTTCTCGACCGCTCTTATTGTGGTTTTAAATTCGGATTTTCTTTATCAATATATGCTTTTCAAGCATTTAAACGAATAAAAAGGACAACATTTACCAAAAAATAGTATTTAATTCTATTTATATAATGTATATGTTTTTAATCTCTGCGAAAATTCTAACAAAAATATAAAATAGTTTTATTATAAACTGAATGTGAGTTTGTATTTGTTTAATACAAAACGCTTAAACATGTTTTTAGAATTTTAATCTTTAAATATAACACTTCTAATGGAAATTGTTGATTAAATTAAGATTAAAAGAGATATATCTTATTTCAATTTGTTTTAATCTAAAAATCTGATAGTAATTGTCGCTTAATTTATCTTCTTTTCAATGTATTTCTAAAACGTTAACATTTGTTGGAATAGTCTTATTGTTGAGTTTTAGGGAAATTATAATTTAAAGTAGAGTTTATGTATTTGAAAGCTTTTTTATTTGAATTTAATTCCTCGCGGACAATCCTTTCATCTTTTCAAATAAAATTTTATATTGAAAGTATGATGTCATGCATTTAAATGCATTTAAAGTTTAGTTTTCTTACGTCTATCACAAACTAAAAAATAAATAAAATAAACTTAAATAAAAGGGAAGAGGAATCTGATAAAAATAAAACTGAAATCTGAGACGAGTACTGATATTTGTGTAAAAATCGATAGAAAACCGACAGATCTGTGACTCAAATTTGAGATCCGACTAAATAAAACTGTTTTTTCTTTTTTGCACAAATTGTTTTTGTCATTGATTTGATTTTCATATATTCCTACTTTTTTCAATACTCCAAAATATTCAGACTTTGTTTGAATTTTTGTTTTCATTTTATTTGATCAGACATTTGCCACTTTTACATCAGATAAAAATTTCCTATCATTTTGAAAAAGGTACTTCTCTTCAGTATGAATTGCTGTTTGCCAAAATGTCCGGGAAATGTTTTGGGATTTGAACAAGATTAAATAATTTTGTCTAAATTGATGCTAAATTCAGTTAAAATCCAGTTAAATCAGGTTAAATGGCATTATAACTTGAAATCTTTTTTAGAATTTTTATGAAAATTTTCTCCTCTAACACCCCATGGGTTTTAACTAATTTTTTGGCAATTTTTTATAAACCCACCCCTAAATTATTCGACCTTTTGAAACCCTGATTACTTGTTTTCAGAGCTTTTCTACTAATAATAGTTAAATTGAAATTTATTGCATTAATGTCTAAATATTACATTATTTTATATAAATATAATTAAATAATTAGCTAAATTGCAAATATAAAAAATTGTTTAGTTTTTAAAATTAATAGCGTTCATATCATTAGTCTTTTTGATCTATTACATTTATTACATCATATTTGTATTAAAGAAAATTTTGTTTATATTATAATATTTGCAAAATCTATATTGGAGTCTCTGTATATTAATAGACCACTCGAATGCTTAAAATCCCAAACGAACAATATTAATTAATTTTTATAAATTGTTATCTAGAGCACAAAGATAAATTGTGATTATATTTTTCGATTACTTCTCAAAAAATAATGACATTTTTGGAGATTACGTTCTTTTTGCCATTAAAAGAAATTCTCAAAATTATTATTTTAAAGACATTTATTTGAATTTTAAATGAGAAAAGTTTTAAACTAAAAGAATGAAAATTTAATTACAATTGCATTATATTTATGAACGGAATAATCGAATTAATAGATAAAGCTCAATATTAATAAAATTAAAATGAACAAGATGCGATTGCCAGCAAAATCTATTAAGCAAATAACTTTTTCTTATTTGCCAATTGATTTTAAATTAGATTTGTGTCTGAGTTTAATTTAATTTGTTAATCTTTATATTTTAAATTGCGGATATTTCTGTCACTCTTTATTACATTCAATTATAGTTGAAAAATACAAACTAAATGAAAAACAGTTTTAATGAAAGCTTTTTTACTTTTATATATTTTATTATTCCTATTTAATCTATTTAAAGAAGAAATTACATTTCGGAACAGTCTTTATCGCATATCCGAATGGATTTTGTCATTTTATGCATTTTAATTAGAGATTCATTTCTTGATAATATTTTGCATTATATTCTTAGCGAAAAAATATGAGTAAAATGGTTATTATGTAAATATGAGACGGAATATATTTCCATTTAATGTATAAAAAACTGATCTTTAAAGTAGAAATGAAAAGAGTTTTTTTGCTGAAAATCTTGTTTAGTATTTGCATAAATATCTTTGTCTTTGAAGAGTATTAACTGAACTCTTGTCTCAATTAGCTGTTGGATGTCTATCGAGGGAGGAATGCAGTACTCGTTCATAGTGCCTGTCTCAATTCTTATTATGGTAAGTTTCTCACGTTTACTCTCCACCCTGTTCACTACTCTGCTATTTGAACAGTTATGTTGTCTTGTCATGTGTCTCTTCTTCCTCTCCCTTTCTCTCTCTCTCCCCCTCTCTCCTGCTCTCTCTCTCTCTCTCTCTCTCTCTCTCTCTCTCTCTCTTTCTCTTTCTCTGCCATCCCTTCCTGCATACACACAACAAATAACTGTGTGATGAGTAAATATTCCGATCACCACCCTCTCGCTCTCTTGCACTCTCACCATTGTTGGTGTCTATTTGTGTGTTCACATCTCCTGTTCTTCATCTTGTTGTTGTAGTTGTTGTTGTTGACTAATGTGTTGTTTCAATTTTGTTGTTGCAATTGTGTTGGTTCTAACCTAACAGACGAATACAGTCATAATGTTGTTGGTTCTGAAGCGATTCTTCGAGAACAAGCCGCTCACGCATAAGCTCGAGATTGACAAAACTCAGCCGGCATTGCGAGCCGGAGTCACTTTATTACCATTCTTTGCTGTTAATTGGTTTCTAAGTGTTTTGGCATTAGAAGATACAGTGACGACAGCATTCCAGTGCATATTCGCCGCTTCTAATCTAGTTCTCTCTTATTTGGCGTTTCTATTCCACTCTTACCAGAGATATGACGTAAGTCGAGAGCTTTTGTTCTAAATTTAGTTACATTACAACAGAGTCGATCAATGCTAGCTTGTTATATTCGTTATATGTTATATGTTCCATTTTACTTTTTAATAGCCAATCAATTTTATACTTCACTAAATTGATTCCAACAGAAGCACTAAACTTGAATGAATAAATTAAGCTTGAAACACTTTTGGGACTTTTCTAAATTATTCACAAATATATTCTTTAATTTTTTAAAAGTTATTTTTTTTATTCATAAATTAATTCAAAAATTCTTACCTATTTATAAAATAATCTAGACATCACTAAATTAATCTATTATAATACTTAATTATAATTTAAAATATGCAATTTATTTTTGCTAAATTAAAATAATTTAATAAATTCACCATCAACTAATATTTTAAATCTGAAAATAAATATTAAGAATATTTTAAAAATATATTAAAGAGAATAAATCACAAAACAAAACCAAGCAAGATAAAAGCAATGCAAAAATAATGCAAAATAAAAACACAAACAACAAAAACATAAAATAAAATATAAGTTTGAAAATTAGATTTGATATAAAGAAACCTAAACTGCATTCCAGTTACACGACTGCATAAAAGTGAGATTATTCGGTGCGAACAAAAAGCACCAGAAATCTAGTCTTCGACTGAAGAAGAACACATACCCGGGACGTGGTTTGCGAGTAGACATCCCCCGCCTGTGCATCGGCGACGACAGGGATTTAATCGCAATACCCGTCGCTTCAAACAGTGGTTCTTCAATAGACTGTCAGCCATTGCTTATGCCTTATAGCGGGTCTTCACTATCATCTCCGGCGCCAAACACTACCAATTCTAAGCCAAAAGAGTTACGTTAAATATGTAAATAAATTTATGTATTATATAATTTGGAAACAAATCTGTATTTACGTTAAAATTTTAACCAAAAAATTGATTCTAAATCGCATTAATTTGATTATTATTTTTATCGCTCTTTCATCGCGTTATTAAAACATGTTTAGAGAAAATATTTATTTTGAAGTTTGCTGTGCATTATATTCACTAACATTCCCCGTTATAACACACATGTATTTAATTAAACTGATGTCTACACAACAAAAGCTGAGATTTTTCTCTATTTATTATATAAGTTATATATATAAAAAGGTATATAAAAATATAATTTTATGTCTCATTAATCATTAACTTCGAAATTATATAATATTATATTTTAGGCAAACAAACTGCTTATGACTTGTTTTCTCTGCTAATAATGCAAATCCAATTAAAATTCAAATGGTTTTCAATTCACTGTTTCTACAACATTAAGCAATTAGTCGGCAATGGCTTCGGCTCTACATAACCGACACTACGGCTCAAAATTTTATATTAAATCTAAATACAAATAAGATTATAGAATGTTGCTTAATAACTTGAAATTATTGCAACAATTATATGGATAAATCGTATTATAAAAAACCTTTTGTTACAAAATTTTAACTAATTTTTAAGCTAAACAAAACATCTGAAACTAACCTTGTTTATTTAAAGAGCAAATAAACTGCAGATAAATATATAGTTTAGTTCATTATTCTGATTTACAACTGAATACTACTGCTTATACATTCCTTTACACATTTAACATATTGAATATTTATTTAAATTAGCTTGCATATTTTTAAATTGACTCAATCAATATTTTATGTTTTTAGTATAATTTATACTATTTTTTGTAGTTTAAAAAATATGTTTTTTATTTGTTTGATGTTTTAATATTTTATTTGTAGTCTATTATTCAATTTTATTGATTGCCAAAAAATTTGTTGAATTTAAGCTCTAATTTGAAATAATTTTTATTATTCATCAGTTTATTCGATATATAAAGAAAGAAAAATATATTGTAGTTAAACATAACATAAGAAAGAATTGCTGTATTTTTGCTTCAAAAATATTATTAATAAAATAAAACAGAAGATTATTATAAATATTTAAAATGTGTTTATTTTTTGTAATTATATTATTTAAACTTAATTCAACATATTAAAATTAAAAAAGTATGCATGTTGGTCAATACAATGTTTGATACTTTTAATTATGTCAATATATTTAGAAAATAAACTTAAATCAGTCTTTGCTTTTCTAACAACACATTCAAACTTGGTTGTTTAAAGCTACCAAATAACGGAATATTCTACATATTATTTGTGCTAAAGTAATCTGATTTTTATAATTTATTTAAATTCTAAATATAAATTTATATTTGAAAATAATGTTTTTGAGTAAATTCATAATTTAAAATAAATTTTCAAAGTATATTTTTATTTTAAACTATTATTTTTCATATAATAAATGTTTAATTTTTTAAAAAGCAATTAACTGATAAATTTTGAAAATTACAAAATATTTGAAATCATTGTTTAAAAGTGTATTTATTAAATCTAAATACAAAATAAATCCAGCTTATTATAAACAAAGAAATAGAATTAGACATGTTTGATTAATGCTAAAATTACAAACTTAAAAATAACTAATGTAAGCAGGGCTTGTGAAGGGGGGGGGATCAGCCAAAAATCCCCCCCCTGATTTTGAAAATTGGCATTTATCCCCCCCCTAG
>JAQFXP010001160.1:0-21195 GCA_034693685.1 Belba bartosi
GGAGAGGGAGAGAGAGAGCAGGGGAGGGAGAGAGAGCAGGAGAGGGGGAGGAAGAGGGGGGGAGAGAGAGAGAAGAATAATCTGAAACAACAAATACTTAGCAGATATGTGTTCAGACATTCAGACACAATGTTGTTTCTAATTTGCTGTTAATTTGTTATTCGATGCATTCGTATATAATTTTTTTTTCTCATTACAAAAAAAAGTTAATGAACTCGAAAGCACACAACAAAGCAATCCTTAAAAACAGGAAAAGTTGTTATTTTCTTAATTTATTTTTTGTCTCAATTTCATGAACTAATAATAAAAAACATAATCAACTGATTTAAATAAACTTTTTCTACAAATTTTGTTTTTTATTACTTAAAGTGCTTAAGCAAAGCCAAACTTCTTCTGATATATCATTTATAGTTCAGGAAATTCTGGCCATAAGAAGGGAAAACTTGTCTTTCAGTGCAAAACAGAGTAAATATTTTCTGTGCAATAAATTCTGAAATTCTGATATCAATATTTGATATATCGCTTAACTTATGCTAATCTACACTCGTTTTAAATGGATATATCATTCGGAGTACGAGTCGGTGTCGGCCCTAATATTTGCTTTAAAAGTTATGTCTGTCTGCGGGTATAGTCAACTATATATTGTATATATACTCTAAAATAAATACCTAATTCAGTCAGTATTGTATATATATACTGTATATAGGATGCCAACAATAAACAAATAAACGAATAAATACTATAGATGTACCTAGATTAAATTTTTTGAGTACGAAAAACATTTGAGCTGGCCTCAAGTTTTTTAAATTTTAGTTTTTTAAAATTTATCTAACTTAATAAAATTTTTATTTCATCAAAACCAGATTTTAATCAATCATTTAATGGGTTTTTTCGCTACTTTTTAAAATTGACATTAGTTTCGATTAATTACATATTTTTCTATTAATAATTATTTTTTGATAATTGGTTTTTAATTAATAGCAAACAATTTTTATGACAAAATTTTAATTAATATGTTTTCTAAAATAAACTTCAAAAAATATCTGACCCGAGACTTAGTCGAGACTATTGACTCAATGATAGTCTGTATTGATATCGAGAGTAGAAGATCTCGAGCGAGACTCGACTATCGGATGCGCTTCTCATACAAAAACAATTCAAATATATACTCTTTTCCTATTCTGTTAATAATTTATTAGTCGATATAATTATATAACTGTTTGTATATATGTATAAATGGGTGCAAAAACCTGAAATCTATAGCAAATTTATTATAAAAAGAGAGTAAAGTTAGAAAAATAATTATAGAGATCGGTGTTTAACGCATCTCTGAACGCAAACACAAACTATTTATTTCAAATGTTAAACCATTTTTTGTTTGGTTGAAGTGGTTTCTAATTTAAACCCCAATAAAGTGAACTGAAAAATTCGAGCGAAAATTGAAGATAAAAACGTCTTCTTATTATTTGTAGCCCTAAAGGCGCTATCGTATCGACGAATGCATTACTTATGGCTTTATATGAATATAAAAGGAATTGAAAAATGTATTGAAAAGTGTTTTCCGAAATAAAGACCATATTCTCCACAACAAAACTTTTTCGAAAAATATCTCTTAAGGGCAACAAAATGCTTAAGTGGTAGTCGAACGCCAACACCATATATGTTGAACCCTTACAGCCCTCATAGCCCTTGTAGATGAAGTACTGTTCGCCCCGTTTTCGCACTAACTTTTATAATGTAATTCAAGTTAGTTCTGGTTCTGGACATCAGATCTCATTCTGTTTGTTTGAAATGAACATTCCATGTCCTCCTCTCCTTTCCACCTATTGTCTCGTCTATTCTCTCTCCCAATTCCTATCCCTATCAGAGCTATCAGCAGCGGTCAGATGTCAATACGTTTGGCGCGATTGGAGAGGTGTGTGAGGTTTGGGCTATTTATTTATTTTTGCCATTTGGCCAACTCATGCACTTTTAGAGCGACCGAACGTTCAATTAGTTATATATGAACTTCACTTCAATTTCTGTTATCATTTGCTTAGAACTACACTTAAAGCACATTCCTATAACTTAAACATTAGTTTACTTAAAGAAATTTTTAATTAATTCAAAATTAAACTATTTTTGTTATAATTTGAATTTTTCCTAAAATGTGAGAGTAACAAATTATATGGTATTTTTCTTAAACACATAATTTTTATCAAACAATTTGCTAAACTTTTACGTTAAAATTAATTTATATTAATTTAATTTAAATATATTAAACGTATAAAAATATTTTTTATAACTAAAATGTTTTAGTGTTTAAAATTATTAAACCATTTAATTATAATAATTTAGTTAAACACTAAAATAAATATAAATGATAAATGTTTTATCTAAAACTAATCTGATACAAAAATAAAAGTTTGTCATCACTTTTCTAGTCAATCAATTAAGATCAATTAATCAATTAAATCATAAATCATAAATTAATAACAAGTTTGTATTTAATTGCGCAAATTATATGAACTATATTTAATAATATTTATATTAGATTTATACAAAATGTTATATTTATATAATGATTAATAGCTGATCATTAAAATGAAATAAAAAGATTTAAAAATGTTAACATTTTCTCAAAAATACTTTTAAATTTTGTTCTTCCCGATTATCTAAAGGAAGAGAAAACTAGCTAAATTTTTAAGGCTCGGCCTAATAGTTTGATCCTTACATTAGGTTTCATTGAAGCCATTGCAGCGAAAATTTTTATTGTAATTCTCTGATCCTTTCCGTCACAGTCGTAACGCCAGTCTTAGTTTATTTGGCTCTAAACTGAAGCCAATTTCTGTACTGCATATACAACAGCACTCTCTGGTATAGTCTCTACACTTATTTACCACAAATATGCCGACACCGGGAGCTCTCTCTTCACTCCATTTCTCAATAAAGCTTTGAATGCTCTGAAAGGTTTATCACTAGTGATCTGATGCTCGTTAACTGTTTCTATCTAATCTTTGTAATTCTTTTACATTATTTTTTAACTAAATAATAAAAGTTGTGTATTTTTATGTTTTTTAGAGTAACAATTAAAATTATTAATATTTAATCTTATCTTTAGCTAGAGTTAAGATTTAAAATTGCATAATGATTCACAATTTACTGTAATTATTTATAATTTATAATTATTGCATTTAGAATAAGTTTTTGATTCAAATGATTCAATATATAAATTTAAAATTACTTTCCAATTGAGTAAAACCTATTTTTAAAACCTAATATTAATAATATTAGCAATTTATCTAATGCTTTAAAATGTTATTGTTTGACCAAAACCCATAATAAAGACTTCAAATTAAAGTTTGAAAACGTGTTCTTTAAAATTCTCAACATTTTTTCATTGAGTTTAAAGACTCTTTAAGTGAATATACGTAATTAGGATTTTGTATGCGTTGTAATATAGATTTCAAACTTCAATTTCGCTATTTATGCAAATATTATAATTAGTTTTAAATTAATATTAATATCAGGAATTGAGAAGGTGGGCCAATCCAGGGGATCAGGTGGGGGGAAGGAATTTTTTAAAACGCTCAAAAAACCTATATATTTTTGATGAAATTTTACCTAGTTTAACTAGATTTAAACTAAATTTAGTTAATTTAACTGAATTTAAAACGGATTTAACACTAATTTGGAAAAATTTCCTAATTTTAAACAAAAAAAACTCCAAAAATTTGCCGGCCGCTCAAGGTGGCCGGCAAAACGTCGAAAAGGTTACCTTTTCTAGGACCAAATGCTAGGGGGATAAATGCCAATTTTCAAAATTAGGGGGATTTTTGGCAAATCCCCCCCTTTCACAATGCCTGATTAATATATTAAGAAATTTATTTAAGTAATAAAAAAAAATTTTGTTTAAAATTTTAAACCAAATTTGATGTTTATATCAATTTATTTCTATTTTATTCTTACTTTAAAGCCATAAAAATTCAATTTACTTTATTTCATAAAGAGCTAGGCAAATTAATTTTGAGTTATAACTAGCTTTTTGTTGGATTTAAAGAAAAAAAAACAATTTTTAAATAAAAAAGTGTTTAGAAAGTCTTAAGAAAAGTTTATCGCATTTTATTCAGTCATTAAGAATATATTTAAGGCTTTTATTGCTTATATTAAAAACGGTTTCTCAGATACGTTCGAAACGTTATAACTAAGACTCTATTCACAACTTTGCAAATGGTTTCGGAATTGCGTTCAAAATCACAATAACAATAAAAAGCAATGAAATACCTGTTTTGCAATTCAGAACTGATGGCAATAATAAGAGCAATAGTAAGTTGCAAATTGCCAAGCTAACAAAATCCAATTGTTTATATTTGCGATACGTTTATTTTGTTTCATTTTGTTTCTTATTCTTATGAACAGAATTTATACTCACTTTGCGAACTAATTCTGTTTCAAAAACTTTTTTTTAGTCTTACATTAAGACTAAAGTTATTCAAAACCGTATTGTTATATATAATTAAATCGATTTAACAAAAAGTATTAAAACATAACTTATATAAAAGAAATTTTTTTAATGAACCCATTACTCTGTACTAACTCTTAATTTATGTTTTTCAGCACTCATTCAGTTGTATATAAATGCATAGAAGAGAATAAATTCAAAATTATTGCTTCTACACAATAGTGAGTCGGTAACAAGCTTGTTTTTACTCAAATAGAAAACAATTTAATATATTGTATAAAATAACAAAAAAAATTAACTAGAGAAGAGTTAAGAATCTAATTTTTATAATAAGAGTTTGTTAAACTAAATACATAAATAACCCGCACTTACAGCACACACACACAAACACAGAGAAAATGCATAAATTGAAAAAGATAATTTTTCTTGTCTAGTCTACTGAAACGGTTAAATGTTGATTGTTGATTGCATTAACATAACTGAGTAATTATTGGCAATTATTTGTTTAAGTCGGCAAAAATAAAAATGAGTTTTTTTGCTTTAAATTTAATTTTTTAGAGTTTAGTTGAACACCAAAACTGACTGTTAAAGCAATAAAAACCGAAACGTATTTATTTGCGTTAGAAATAAAACTTATCTAACCGTTAGATGTGTGCAAACAAGTGTGTTATCAAAATATCTTTTCAGGAAAAGAAATTTTTTCGTTATTTTACTCTCAGTGCGAGTTCGGGACAGAAATGAAATCCTAATTTTCATAATTTATATTATAATCCAAATGTTATGTGAGATCTTACGGCCGACTCATCACTTAATGGATACTCAAATGTAATGTAATATTATTTAATGTATTTATATCTAATCTAATGTTTGGAATATTCTTTTAATCGCTTAAACGCTTTATTATACTATGTTTTGGAGTTTTTTGAAAAACAAAATCTTTGCTTCACTTTTGGTTTAAGTTGCTTTAAAAATATGATTAATTGTTTTTCTCGATCTTAACTGATGTATAAAATATGAAAACTTTTTCCTTAACACTTAGCTTTGTAAAAGTTTGTGAACCTGTTTTTTTTAATACTTTTGCTTGTTTAGTTTTTTTAATGCATTAAATTTATTTTTTAATTGTTTTAACCGTTAATTTATATTAGAGTTATTAACTAATATAAAAACTTTTTTTGTTTAAAATTTATTAATTTTTTAACGTGTGTTTAAAATTAAATTTAAGATTAATTTATTATTTTGTCGTTTAATAGCCAAAAGAGATTAAATTAAAAACTCAAACTGTTTTAGTGTGAAATTTTTTCAACCTGGAAAGTTAATTTTAAGCTTAATTTACACACAATTTATTTTTAAGATAATCTATTTCCGCAATATTAAAAATTGTATTAATTTTAGCATGCTACACATTGTACAATGTCCGGCAATTTTAACTCAATTAAATAAAGGTTAAATGTATCCGAAATTTAGTGTTTATAATAAGTTGACTAATAATTGAATAAATATTAATTCATTTCCATTTATTTTTGTAAATTATTTTTAAAGACAAAAGGAGAGGAATGGAGAGTGAGAGAGAGAGAGCAGGAGAGAGAGAGAGAGCAGGAGAGTAAGAGAGAGAGAGCAGGAGAGTGAGAGAGAGAGGGAGAGGGAGAGCTGTCTTAGAGTTAATTAGTTTAAGTTAATTAAAACTGAGTCAATGAGTGACTGAATGAATGCGATTGTTTGGGTTTGGGTTTATATGATATTTATATTATAATATTGTTTGCAATTTATTTATTGCGTTTCGATTGAATTGAGTTTAACTATCCGTTTAAATTGATTCACAGAGTCTTAAATTGAAGACTAATTTCTTGGTTCGCGTTTATTATAAGTTCTAACTTCTTATTCTCATTCTTCTACCTCTTCTGCTGGTGCTCTGGCATCGAGTGATAAGAGTAGAAGTGGTGACTCTGGACTCACTTGGGATTTCTCGCTAACAATATAACATAATTCAGTCTACAGTTCGAGTATTGCCTATAGAGTTAAGAACTCAAACGTTTGTTTTTATAGTGTTTATTATGATTGTTGTTCGCAGAGATGAACAGTTTATTCAGACGCACACAGAATCACAGTTCCATACATTCGATTCGTATTCCAGAGTTCATCTCCAAAAGTATGAAACTTTCAATGAATAGGCATTTCGATCAGTCTTTACGCCAAACAAATCATTTCCGAAACAATTGCGGATCAAAATTCTCACTCAAATTCTTTTCTATTCGGTTTAGTTTATGTTTTTCTTCAAAATTATTTGTCACTCAATATAAAAGTTTTAGTCAACTAAACAATTTCGGTCTCTCTCTCTCTCCTGCTCTCTCTCTCTCTCTCTCTCTCTCTCTCTCTCTCTCTCTCTCTCTTCTATTTCTCTCCCCCGAAGTGTATACTATAGACGACAAACCAAATATAGAGTGAATTGACTGTTGGATAGACTAAAGTAAAAAAGTTTTTTCATTATTCATTCGATGTATATCTTGTTTTTATTGACTACAAGAATAGAAAAAAAAACTGTTTTTCTTTTGTTTTTTTTCTCTTTTGGTTCCCAAAAGTTTTTGGAGAATAGAAAGAAAATGAGAAAAAGAAATAGAAATATACACTAAAATTCAAGCATCGGCTCATTAAAGGTATAAAACTTTTTTTTGGCTCTAATTTAATGACACAGAGTTGGAGACCCAATGCAATGAATGAAATCGAGAAATTCCCATTGGATTCGGTGTATGTGTTGTCTGTTCTTTCAGTTTTCTTAATATAATTAATACCCGAAACGACGACTACATAAAACCGTTACAATTGCTAACAGTTATCACAAATTTGTTTCGTATGTCTCACTCTCTATCGGCATTGTGTCGGTTCCTAACACTCATCCCAATTAAACATAACTTATCACAACATCACAACCAGATGTATGGCTTTGCACTAACTTTTTCTACAATTAAATATAAGTTCTTTTTCATAAAAACAGCTCAAATAATACTGATATAAAGATAATAATTATTACTCTACTTAACAACTCGCTAATAGCAAACATGTCAAAGCAATTAATTGTTTAGATAATTTGGCAAAAATATGTTTTTAAAAAACTCTTTACAAAACAATTATAAAACTTTATTTCGATTATTTTAATGTCGTTAAACTTTTATTTAGAGTATATCTGAATAATTTAACACTTTTTTCGTTTTTGTTGATCAATAAGTTATAAATAAATTATTTATAATTCCAAAAAAATATTCAAAAATATAAATTAGGTTTTTAGTGAATTTAAGAACCGATCAATTATGATCGATAGTATTTTAAAAGTCGAATGATTTTAAAGCAACAAATTAGAGTCAATCGGAATAATTGGTAATATAATTATGATTAAATATGACTAAATTTTTGTGACTTTTAAATGCGTTGAAATAAATAGTTTAATGTTTAACAAATTGATTCAGAATTACATATTTACTATTCAAGTCTCATATTCAATATTTCCAAAGGTTTTTCTGTGAGAAAAAGAGTAAATAAATTATATTTTCAAAAATATTTCTTAAATTATTTATCGCTTCTACAAACAAAACCTAATGAATGCGATTATTGAAAAACATTTTCAAGTTGTTGAAATATTCGATATATTATTTAAGTTTAAATTTAAAAGCAATTTACAAATAGAAGTAATTTATTAAAATAATATATTAATATTCTGTTCAAAAAATATTTCAAAGAAATTGCAAATTATATCCAAAATAAGTTAATGAGTTATGTGTTTTGACTGCAATTTTAATATAATTTAACGATTTTCTAAACGTTTTCTATTATCCGCCGGTAATACATGTTTTTGGCTTTTTTAAACCCAAATTAATAAATTGTTTTCGTATTGTTTCTATCATTTCGATGATACTCACGAATAGTATTACTATTTTTACTATTAATCACTTTTATTGACAATCAATGGTTTGGTTTGACAGACAAATTAAATCCGTTTCAAAACCAGAATTTTGTAAACTTTTGATAATTAATGGCTTTTAAATTAAATGATTAATTGATGGAAAAGAGAGAAAATTTTTTATTGCAATTTCAAACCTATTCGCTATTTATTTTGATTTAATGTTTTAGGGATTAACTAATGATTAGGAAATGTCATACAGTATTTGCGATACACAAGAGGTCTTACAAACATCGGTTTAATACTAATGTGTATAAAAATTTTAAAGTTTGAGAAAAATTCAATTTGATTGAGAAAACTATGATTATATACTGTATATGTGAATGACTTAAACCCTTTCTTTAGATGTTTTTGAATCTCATAATAAATATACGTTTAAAGTGATAAGGAATGGGAGGTAAAGAGATTGGGAATGGGAGAGCAATAGACTAAACTACACATCACGAAATCTACCCATTATTTAGACATTTGTTAGAATATAAAACATTTAAATTATTTTTTATTGAATGTATGGATTGATGTGAATATATGGGAATGAATTGAAAATGTTTTTGCGTTTACTGTAATTCAAGCGAACAGTCAGTCTCTGAGCTATTCAGTGCTGTTCTTCTCATTCATACTTAAAATTCAATTATTGCATATTTGAGTCATACTATTCGGGAAAAACAAAATTGAATTGAATTTGTGAATCAAACGGTGCCATCGATTACAGTCACACCAATCACATCACACGGATTCTCGGCTCAAAAATATGTTTTCAATTCAATTCAATTCAATTTCGACTCTAACTGTATATCTGCTTATTCTTAACGAATGAAAATCTTCTTTCGATTACTTGTTGTTCTCAAGTCTTTTACATTCGTTTCTCTTTTTACTTCTTATTTATTATTTATTCGAAAATAATATTTTTTCAATTTTTAACAAACCCTTAAAAATAACAAATTTAAGGTAAAAAATATTTGTATTTTTAGTACACAAATAGATATTTAAAATTTTGTTTAGCAATTGAAGAGTATTGGCATAAACTCTATTTTACCATAAAGTCCAACCTCTCATGAAATCAATTGATGAGTAGTTTTACAAATCAATCCAAATAGTATAGACGTATTTGTCCAATACTTCACTATAAATATTAATTATTTTTTTCTAATAAAGAATAGAAAAGAGTATTTTCTATCGCTTTGTCGCTCTCTTGAATCAATGAAAAAGATTTCACAATATACTGTATTTGGCAATAAGTTTAACCATATATTGAGTATAGAGTTGGGGTATTGTATAAGCAATTGGATGCCTCTCATAGCCAGACTACTCGACATTTGCAATACTTAATAAACTTTTAGTTCAACACTTGTCTCTAGAGATGCCATTCTTCTCAGCTCTGCTTTAGATGAGTCTTATAAATGTCGAAACTTTTTAGGTATCAATATATGGCTATAAATGAAGTCGATCATTCAGCAAACTCGTATAATTAGGTTTCTTGCTAAGTTCACGCCAACTCCAATCAGATATGTTTGCAAACACTTGAGAATTTCGACGCTCTTTAATGAGATTTTTTTGTACAAATTAAGTAAATATATTTGATTTAATTTATTTTATAACAAGATAGTTTTTTTAATTTAATTTTTTATTTTTAGAATTTAAATTTATATACATATACATATATTTTGTTGATATCTTATTGATAAAATTGTTTAAATTTTTTTTGTATTTCATTAAATTTCAATTTACTTAAAATAATTTTTTATGCATTAAAATCTATTAATAGATTGTCTTAAAAATCCAACTTTTATTTGAGCTTTTAAAAATAAACTTTGTAAGTATAAAATGTGAAGTATATTATTTATGTGCTTTTACTTTCGTTGAACTTTTAAATTATGTTTAAATTTTAGAAATTCATTCATTCATACAAGTCGTGAAACTTTAGTTTATTCATACTTTCAATTTTTTATTTTAAAAAATATAAATTTTATTTTAATTAATTTTTCTTTATTATACTGCAATTTAATTACAGAGCAATTATTATTTAGCATATTAGTTTTTTTTAATAAATAATTAATTATAAAATTTGACATACATTGACATATTATTGGTTAATTGTTTTAATTATCAAATATATTTTTTAATAACTATTTTTATTACCCAATAAAAGTGCAAAATTTAATGTTTAAAATAAAAACACAATTTGATAATTAAGTCATTAAGAGACTTGTCATCAAAAAATATAATAAAAACATTTATATTTAAATGTTTAAAAAACTTTTAAAGTTTAATTTATAAAAACATCTAAATAAATCAATTGATTAATGCATGTTTAGTCGACACATTAAAGATTAATTACGGAAAGTTTCTAATGTTTTGTAATATCTTGGTTTAATTTGCAAAAATATTCCATATTTATCTTAATTTATACAAGATTAAATTAAAGTGCATAAAGAATTCTAATATGCGGAAATTTTTGTATAACATCTTGGTTTACTTTAAATTTTAAAATTAATTACTGAGCATGAAATATTTAAATTTTAAATTAATGAATATTTGAAATTTCTAAAAAGTATTCAAAAAGTTAATCAGAAAAAAATCTTAAACTATTAAAATTAAAGTTTAATTTAAAATTAAAATAAATAAGCAATAAATCACACCTTTTAACTCCACTTTGCTCAAAAGGGGTGTAAATAAATTTGTGTCATTATATCAAATTATATATATAAAATAATACTACAATATATATTATATATATATATATATTGTAGTTTAATAACTTTAATTCTTATACTTTTTGTATTTAAATAATATTTAAACAATAAATAAA
The DNA here is from genome assembly GCA_034693685.1 of Belba bartosi. Classification (NCBI taxonomy): domain Eukaryota; kingdom Metazoa; phylum Arthropoda; class Arachnida; order Sarcoptiformes; family Damaeidae; genus Belba; species Belba bartosi. The sequence continues at coordinate 11,200 of JAQFXP010001160.1, forward strand.
AATTGGATTAAAATAAATATTTTATTTTGTTTTACAAACAAATGACCAGGAGTAAAACAATTATTAGTATACAGTAATAAAAATTTGATTGTTATTGTTACAAAGTTAAAAGAAAGGAGAAAATATTACTAATAATAATAATAATAATACTTCTTTAAAACCTCTGGGCAATTTTGTTTAAATTATTAAAACCTAATAATAAAAATGTGTTTCAAAAATTTTAATTTATAGTAATTAACATTCCATTATGCATATATAATATAATAAATAAATTAACATCTTAAAAAGTCTAAATCGATTACTAATAATGAATTAAAATAATAAATTATTTACTAAAATATTTGACGAGAATATGAAAGTAGAAATAGCACTAAAATGTAACAAATATTATACATTATTCAGCGATTGTTTTCATAATTAGTTTATTAACATAAAAGCCTTAAAGTATTTGGAACGAAGAAAATATAAACAAAATATGTATTACATGTTATGCCAAAACATGTCAAAAATCTAATTTCCTATTGTCTGCGACTTCATTATTATTAGAGTGACAATAATTCTTGTCTTAGAGTTAAGTGAATTTCTTAGTTCACATTGTTATTGACATTGATTTATCATAACTTGATATTTAGTCTATTTATCAAATCTAACTATCGATTTGCAAATAAATATGTTTAAAAAGTTAAATTTGATCTGCAGTCAAGTTTGGAATTTATATTAAGAAAATAACTGAAACTATTGGTTTGTATAAAATACAAGTATTGCTTAATTGTTTAGGAAAACATTTTTCAAAGACTCATATTTTCTATAAAGAGTTTAAGGGTTTGGTTAGTGAAGAGATGTATAGAAAACATCTGATTAAATGCAGACTCTATTATCTTAAGGGTTTTTATTACAAAATCTAATTTGAATTTTTAGATTTCTAACTCTGATTATAACTTCGAAATTCTTAAGTATGTCTCTGAGTATATGATAGCTAAACAAAAATATGTGAACTCTTCAACACAACGAATTAATTATGAAAATTGTTGCTTGATATTAATTATAATCAGAATTAGCTCCGATTTTATCGCATTTTAATAGCAATAAAAGTCTGGAATTTAATGGCAAAACGAGTTAGTAATAGGAGAGGCGTTAATCAAAACATTTAAAAATTTATTAATAATATGTTTTAAAAATTTATTCATAACAAGCAAAAAACAAAAATTTAATCAAACTCCAAAATATTAAATATTAATTTCAAACCTATAAAAACGCTTACGTGAATCGAAAGTTTAAGTTTATAATTAATTTGCTAGATAAAAGGATAGCTCGAAAAATGAAATTCTGTGATAACAAGTTAGTTTTTGTAACTACAGATTTGACAAATTTCAACCAACTCAAATTTAGTAATTTATTTCTTTATAAGATAACTTGCAACAATCTTAATGTGAAATTGTTTGCAGAATTTTGCACTTAAAGAGATAAAACACATAAAACAGTCTTAAATGGACTAATCGTTACCATTTCTATATAACAATTGAGTTTAGTTACAAAAAACTAGTGAATAGAATAGAAAAGATGCAAAATCTATATACATTAAAAGCAAAACTGAAGTTAAGCGTCAAATAGATTGAGAAATACAAACAAAAGGCAAAGTTTCAGAAAAAGATTGAATGACTTAATTAAATTAACTCCGGATTGAGATGAGAGACAAAAAATAGTTATTTCTTATGCAATGAACGCATTTGAATAATTAAATCTAAAAATATATATAAACTTTTTGTTTTTACAGTTTTTGTCTACAGATATTTGCGCTAAAATATTACTGAATTTATTATTAGTGTTTGTTTTGCTGATTAAAACGATGAAAAGCATTACATTTTATTAATTCATTGCAATTTTATGGCTTAAACTCTAGATTTTTTTTCGATTTAGCAGTTCTTTTGTTATACTTTTTAATTTTGATTTATTTACAGAATTTTATTTCTTTGTGTTTTGTTTACTTAATTGACTTTTTTTTCTAATTATAGTAAACTCTTAACTAAGTTAAAATCAGCGCAATTTATAAGAAAGGAGTTTGGTGAGGTAATATAATATGTATGTAATATTTTAGCATAAACAAGTAATTTAAATTAGTTTTTTTATCAAACAATGTAAATTAAAATTAATATTTAAATAACTATTTACTAATAAAAGTTTTAAAGTATTTGGATTTAAACTTTTATGCTGTTGCAATAACACATAAATAAATCATAATAGTTTTGTTTATTTAAATTATTTGTAATTTGGTTTATTTTATTAATTCACAATGCTGCATAGCTAAAAATAATAGATAGCATTAACTAAAAATAATTAATTGTTGTTAATTATTATTTAATTATAAATTGATTTTATTATTGAAATAAATATTATTAAGATTTTATCATTTTGTATAGTTTAATAACTAAAAAGCTTGCTAAATATTGTGTATGATGTAGCTATAATCTGTCAAATTTTATTTTTCAAACATTTTTAATTTTAAGCTTTAAGTTTATTGAAAAAATAATTTATTAGTCACTTCTAGACATAATAAAAACTTAACCACTAGTATTTGAAATCAAAATTACTGTTATTTGATACCAAGCCACTTTATCGGCGGTTAACTCTTTATAGTTTTGGCCAAAAGCAAAGACAATTTTTATCTTAATTTTTGTTTATTAATCAATATTGACATCCAAATAATTATTGATAAAAGAAAAATTTCATTAAAACTAAAATTATCACTAATACAGACATTTATATCATAAATATTAATGCTGTCATGTCTTTAGGTATGATATCTAAACAACTTTTTCTATATATATACAAATTATTTAAAATCTCAAATTTAGAATCAGACACGACTTTGAGATTGTGTTCAACTGAAGTCATATTCAGTTTAAAAACAAGGTTTTATTGTAAAGCATAAAAACATAAAATTGGCTATAATTGAAAATATTTCAGTCTGTCCGACAATTTATTGCTTACAATCAGTTGTTTTTACAAACCATTAATTTTTAATACATTAAAACTAAACGTCTATTTCGAGCGATTGTTGGGTTAAACAAACTGAACGATAAACTGATTGCCCGACGACTGACTGACGGCTTATTGTATGTCTGTTCCATACTTTCAATACGTTTTCATATTTTTTAATATTACTTCACTTCTATCCATATACCAGATATTTACTGACATCACATAAATTATATTTTTGTTGTGCCTTTAATTTAATTGACTAATAAATTATAACTTGTTTTTTTTGTTGCGATATTATTTTTCACTTAACTTTTTTACTTCCATTTGTGAACTAATGCAGAAAAGAGTTTTCATTACAAACCAAATGTTTAGGAAATGCCAACAGAAAAACGTGCTTTTAATTGATATTAAAGACTAAAATTTAAATTAATATTTTGTTTTATTTGTACCAAGATCCAAAACATAAATCAAATTATTATTTTTAATGTTTTAAAAATTTTGTTACTTTTAAAGTTAATTGTATTATACAATACATCAAACAAATTATTATATTTTATACCAAAATTTGCATTAAAATGGGTATAAATCCAATATATTATTTGTTTTTTTAGATGAAATTATTTCAAAACATATTAATAACTTTTGCTTTTGTTTTAGCATTTGCTATAAAATCTAATAAAGTTTGACTTAATCCAGAAGTTTGTGTAATAATCAGTGACATATCGCTTATGTTTTGTTATGTAAATTATAATATAATTCATGAATCACTTAAATTCTGTTATTATTTTAGTTATGTTTATTGAATATAATAAAAATGAATTGAAAGTGCATTCAGTGCTATGGAATTGCTAGAGAATTGTTGAGTCAATTGAAAACATTATTAATTTTATGTTGTTTTCAATAAGAAGTAAAAGACATTTGTATTAATGAGTTGTCATTTGTTTAATTCACATAATGTTTGCATAAGTGCATTACCGACCGCTTCAAATGAGGGCCAGAATTAGGTATTAAATTATATTCAACGACAATATTAATAAATTTCATCTGGGAAATACGATGTAATTCACTAAATTAATATATTAATGTAATTTTTCTTGTTCACTTTTTATCTACAATTCAAACTTTTGTAGAGTTTTTTTTAATACAAATTAATTGAATAAAATATAGTTAAAAAAGAGAAAAAAAATTCCTGAATTCTAATGACAAGTGTAATAGAAATCCCAATTAATCTTATTTTGCAACGAATTCCTTCTAAAATTAGATGAGTTGTAAATTAGATTATTTTAAACATTTGACCGAAAACTATAATTTAATGTTTTTTATTGCCGATAATTAATGCCTAATTCCGTTGCTATAAATAAATTGGAGACGAATTCTCCGCAAAAAATAAACTTATTTTCCTTAAACTTGAACTTTTTTTTTGCGAAACTTTAGTTTATTTTTTTCAATTCCAAAGTTTAAGTTTACAAAATCACGAACTTTTCCTTCTGTTGTCTATATTTAGTTTCGAGACTAAAATCTTTTAGCAATTTATTTGTATAACAAAAAGTAAAAATTGTAGCCAAGAGGAAATTTTCCAATTAGGCACAAAATATGATAATTTATATTTAATTTGTTTTTTATTTTTTGAAAAAACAATTTTATACTCTTGTTTTAACAATATCTCAGATAACAAATTATTCAAATTGCAGAACATGTTTAATATTATATTTTATATACAAAATATATTTATAAGTTATAAATTATAACCTAAGACTGTGTGTGTGCAACAGATCTAATGAGCAATTATTATGTATGGCTTATGTTAAAACATATTTTTTCAAAAGTTATACATCTTTATACAGTATAATGATATTCGACTGGTATTATACTATCGATAACAATGTTTCTTAAATCTTTGCTTTCATTGTGTTTGTTATGGATTTTAATGAAAAAAGTTATTTATGTTTTTTTAAGTCGCTTTCTATGCAACAGATTATTTTAAGACAGAATTTACGTTTCATTCACTTCCTCGCAGTTCCTAATCTGGTTTCAAATTATTGTCTAATCTAAAGGTTAGTTACGTTTTAAGAGTACTATTGCTATACTTTATCAACAAATATGATATAACATAAGTTTGGTTCAAATCGTATATAGAAACGTAAAAATTAATTATAAATAGTCATAAACTTATGGCTTAAGTGACTGCAGGCATGAATGCAAAAAATAAGTATTTTAATATACAGCATAATATACCAAAAAAAAGTTTTTATCAAAATTATATCATTTGATTAATGTTATTAATGTGCAATCACTTCACAAAAAAGTGTTTTATTTTATGAATTCTTTTTTGTCTATTCTCTTGTGTTTTGTATTTTTATATTAATTTCCTTTTATCGGAAACAACGGTCCAATCATCAGAATGAATGAAATTAGTGTCTGTCGACTGAATTGTCTATTTATTCAGCTTGGAATCCAAACTCTTGGCATACAGTAGTATACAGTACTCTGAATATATGGAAATATTAATATATAGTAAGACATTGTAAATGAAAATTTGAATTTTTATGTGAATTATGCCTTTGGACTCCAGACTTATTTATTTGATTAGATTTGATTTTATTTATTGCATCGTTTGACTTATGTATGATTTTGAACTAAATTTATTGATTTCGGAACTCTATTATTCCGATTGAATGGTCAGAGAATTTTTGACGCATCGCAGCCCTAAATATGTTCTACTCGTATACCAACCAATATATTCACATTCAATGAATTCTATTCTCTATATATTCAGTACTAAGTTTTAATAGAGAGTCAAGTTCTCCGAAAAACTATATTTCACTCATGAATGAGAATCGATAAAACTTTCGAATAATAACTTTTCTTTTATATCTTTTTTACTATTTATAACAGTTTTATAACTTTTTAAAGATTTTAGAAAAAAATAGCAAATTTTTAACAAATTACACACAAAAATGTTTTCAAAAAAACAATTGAAATAAACGGAAATAATAACCGATATAATTGAATGAAAAGACTTTAATCCAATATTTATTTGCAATTTTGTTTCGTTTCAGATAAGTGTCGCTAATATTTACCAACAAAACGAATAGCAAACCGAATAGAAGCCAAACGAAGCGAGTGTTGAGTCTTTAGAACAGAAATAAAGAGCCGAAAAAATATAGCGAAGAATATATGCGACAAATCGATTGAATTTCAATGACATGATATGATTAGGAATTAATCGCTTCTCTCAATACGAATCAATTGGCGTTAAAGCATAGCATCGAAGCATAGACTGATGTATACGTTAAGACCGACCCGTTCTCTGCCATCGCTTGTTTCGGTTAAATCCAATTCAATGGTTTATCTCTTAAACAAACAAAACACTAATAATAATAATTCACTGATCCGTCAAAGACATCATCTTCTGATACCGCGTCGAATGATTGCCCGACTATTACAGGTTTGTCGAACTGTTCGACCGAACAATAGACTTAACCCAAACTAAAATATAATTAATTAATTCCATTTTCTCTTAACTTATATCAATATTAAACATTTTAAAAGTTGATATATTGACAACATTTTAATTGTTTTATGACTTTATTTATGATCGAATATATCATTGAACTGATCAATGATTAGTTGACTTAACACAACGACTGAACATAACAATAGTTTTTGTGAATAACTTATATGAGTCACACAATCGGTCGTATCATTAGATCTATTGAATCGACAATATATTTCCAATAAGTCTGACCATCAGAACCGACAGCCCATAAACATTCGCTCATTTATCCCCAAAAATCCTGTGCTCTCACTCTTTGTGATCACACTTTCCTCCCTGTGCTCGCCTATTGAGACGACGATCCCCCGAACATCACATCCGATGCACTCAGGAGTTAGTCATTAGTTAAAGCAATGAAACCTAAAAACACAAAACGAATGAAAAGAATAAAAGTTTGTGAATGGAGTGAAGTAGTGAAGTCGAGGCCTATTAAATAAAGTGTAGGTTTGCCTCAAATTATAATAATCCAAATATACGTCATCTCGACTCTGATATGACTTATCTCTGACCACAATTTGATTAATTGTATACAAGTGTGAAAGCATTAGTTCAATTCAGTTTGTCATTTATCCAATAATATTATAATTTATAGCAAGAAAACTTTTCAAATAAATTCGGCATTTATTTTGCCTCAAAGCCACTAATTGACAGACATATTGTTGCTGTGATTCACGATTTGTGAATAGCTTTTAACTTATTTGCCTATCAATGCCTGTCATTTATATATAAAGTTTAGTTTGGAAATATTTTTATCGTAATTATTGTTATTTTTAACATATTTTCTGATCTTTTAATGGAATTTTTATTGATTTCTTAAATATTTCATTAGTTGACAAAATTTAGTTAAAATTTTAATATTTGGCACAAATAGTAACTGAACTGAAAGAGAATCCAGTATTGAATCATCCGTTATATTAGGCAAAACTTATTATTGCTTTTAGGACTGAAAAGACCATTAATAAAGTGTAGAATAAACAGGAAATTCGGTCTAAACTTAAATAATTATAATTATAAGAGAAAATTGAAATATTATTAGCATCAGAAGTGAGTGGATTGGGACTCATAACTGACTCGTAGTGTCTCTCATCTAATGACTTCTGAAGTTTTTGATGGCTTTACTAACAATTATGTTAATCTGGTATTAGATTTTGTAGTCGAATGAATAGAATTTATTTTTCAACGTTTTCACCCGATTTTAAGCTATAATGCAAACCATTTCCATAACAAATGGATTCAAATAAAGAGAGTATAGCCTAATAGCCCAAACATGATGTTGGGGAATAGTCCTCACTCGGCCAGTCAGTTCGCCACACATTAAAATGATGTGTAATATATGTTATTATATTATATACAGTATAATATATATATATATGTGTGTTTTGTTTGGCAAAACATTTTTTTGTATTACCATTAAGTCGGGCATTGAGTTCATTGAGTTTGAAAAGAAATTTATCGAAATATTGATATTATATGTTCGACAATGAATGAAATATTAGTCGAAGTTATTTTTTACAAACATTTGTCTGACTTGTAATGCACTTCAAAAATATATATAAATAGTTTTGTAGTGAAGTCACAGTAAAAGCTCGAAACCCCTCCGGAACTGATTGGCAGAACTACTGTATAGTTACTATACTGTAGAAGCGTTTGGGACTGATATGAGTCTCAATTTCTCAATTCTCAACGGAATGGCCGTAAATACTGTAATTCGAGAACTTTTACTCTGCGAGCCTACCAAAGCCTTAAATACATTTAACATTTTTTCTTCTATCAAAACTTGTGGCCAAATATTTTGTTACTTTCTATTTGTAAAAGTGTGCAAACCTTATGTCATATTTTTTGTCGTTTTATAACAAAGTTAGAAGTTTCACAGTCTGAGGCATTGCAAGAATTTGTACCAGGGCATCAACTAATTTAAGTGGATTACATTCTAAGCCGTTTATAAATAACATTATATTTTTAAATATTTTATTAATGTGTATACGTATAAATTGTTTATTTTGAATAATATAGCTAGTTGAACTTAAATTAATAAATTGCTATTTTTGAAGATAATTTTTAATTTTCAATTCAAAAATTTGTTTTTATAAATAGATTTTAACGTAAATCTATGCAAATAAAAAATATGTAACGTAAGCAGTTTTATTTTATATAACAAGTTACACATGTGAAAATTTGTTGACAAATAATAAAGATAAAATTCCAGATAATGTTCACTAAATTAAAATTAGAGTCAATTTAAATGCCATATATTTTTATGAATCATAGTCTACGAATAACTCGGATATTTCCAAATCGGTATCGAATGATATTTGAGTTTTGCTAATATTTTAATCGAAAGCAAAGATCAGAACCGAAAATAAATCGAATCGAGATATTAGTTTCGATACAATTGTTGGCAAAAGCAAAGAAAATAAGCAAAAAATGATCTGAAGAAAGAGCTAACGATAAACATAGACAGAAAAATCGGAACATATTCTATGATTTGTGTTTGTCGTCATCAGAAATAGAGGCCTCAGTTACGACAATATGATGACAATAGAGAAGACTGTGATAATAGAAAATGACATTTAATGCAATTCAATAAATATCAATACATTTGATATCAAAAAATAATCAACTATTAGATGATTGCACAGAAAAAGTAGTTTAGTTTTGTATTTGGTTCACAACAAACCGATATATGTATTGAGAAATATATTATAGGAAAACAAATTCTTTTTGACCACAGAATATGAAAACCTTTAGTTATTTAATCTAATATTTTATTGAATATTCAATAGATTTTCGACTTATTAGTGAAATATTCTTTTATTCTTTAATAGTTTATCTTTTTGGTGATACTGATGGTCACAGTTATTATTAATGTTCTCTATATTATCGACACAACTCGAAGAATTAGCTCGGAATCAAACATTGAAGGTATCAATGATTGACTATATTTTGATTTATAATATTTTAAAAATCTTATTAAAGTTATTAAAATTGTTTAAATTTATTGATTATATTTGTAGAAAACAAAATATTAGACGAAGAGAGACCTAATAGTCTTCGATTACAAGAAAGTAATCCGAAGTCTATTAAAGTGGAAGCGCTTTCGAGTCAATCGAGAGTTACGGTTACTATCGATGGCGCGACTGTACGACAGAATTGATTTGTTTTTATTGATAATTAGTTTTAATATTCTTTGAATTATTCTTTGAATTGGTTTAGATTCTGGACGACTCGGACGAGGGTAAGGGCCGGGGCATCCATGTGCTGGTACTGCACCAGTCGACCGGTTCAGTGATGGCTCAGCGCCTGTTCGACACCTATTCCCCACACGAAGACGAAGCGATGTCTTTGTTCCTGTCGATGGTCAGGGAGGGCCGGATTATAATAGTGGTGATCAAAGACGAGGGAACGTTCCAAATGAAGGCATCCCTGAGGGAAGTGCTCAAACGGTTGGGCTCTGCCCGGGC
>JAQFXP010001161.1:0-21191 GCA_034693685.1 Belba bartosi
TACGTTAAATTAATCATATAATTTCTTATTATTTTTTAATGTTTTCAATTTTGTAATGTTTTAAATGTTTTAAATCATTAAAGATTTACGTTATTATTAAAAATATTTGTTTTAAACTTATAGTTAAAAGCTAGTTTTTATTCTCATTTTTAAGAACGTGTTCTTATACCCCGAGATATAAGAACATGAAGAAACCCACCTTATAAGAACATGTTCTAAACTGTGAGGGTTTACGGTAGTTGATTTTTTTTTACATATAAAGGTTTATCTTGGACACTAATAACTGTCCGTAAATCAAAAACAAAATGTTTACATTAATCGCATGTACAAATTACTAATTTGTCATCTCTGAACAACTGTTTAATTTAAAGTTCTATATGTCGTATACGAGGCCCACATATTGCAAATGTAATCCAAATTGTATGTGAAGTCTGTCTCACATACGAAAAATATAAAGTTATTGGTTGGGAAAAAGGAGGCCTCCAGCCCTCCCTGGGCATATGAATATTTAAATAGGTTTGTTGGGTAGAGCCGGTCCTGGACTTGATGTTGACACCAAAGCACATTATTTATTCACAAACAGTTTAAACATAACTTTAAATTAAATATAACTTTTATTATAACCAGCAAGTTTGGGTTTCGGTGCAAAATATAAAATTTTAGATATCTTAACTCAAATTGATTAATATGTTATTTTTTAACACAATAAAATTTCTAAAGTTTATTTTTGTAAATTTATTAAAAATTAAAGAGTTTATTTATATTAATCAATGAAAACTTTATTTACAATTAATATATTCATATTACAAATCAGTGAATAAATGACAATTACATTTAATTACAATTAATTTTTCCATATTTTCAATTTTTAAATTAGTTCTATTTACAAGAATTCTTTTTAAAATAGAAAATGATCTTTCAACAACTACTGATGTTAAAGGAGAAAAATTTTTAAAATTTATAAATTTAGTTTCAGATAAATATAAATTATTTTTAAAACAAAAATCTAATTTGTTTCTTACTATAATAGAGACTTTTAATTTAAATTTCATTTCTGTAATTAAATTATAAGCTTCAATTGATTTTTGTTTTGTTTTCAAAAATATTTGTTAAATAAAAAAAACTAATTAAAAAACAAAAGTTTACATTTGTAATGTGAAAGTAAAAAATAAAATTGATAAAATATATGCTAGTTATAAGTTCAAAGATGAAAGATTAAGTATATAATTATCAAGTTAAAATTTTAAAACTCTGATTTGAGTTAAGTTAAGACTCTGCCGGGGGTTCTAATTGAGAGGATATGGCTATTTTGCACCGAAAACCAAACTTGCTGATTATAACCAAGATATCAAATTGGAGTTAAGGCGCTACGATATTTGCGATCGACGTTATTGCAAATAACCAAAGTTTTTATTGTATCGAATAATGCAAATGTTATCCGATTTGCAATACAATTAACAGAAAAACAGTCAACAGTCAACGTTGATTGCTAGCGCTCTTCCTAATTCTTACACTATTACACAATTGTTACAATTGGATAAAGCCTTCAAGATATTAACTGGCAATTGATCCTGGCCTTTTTATTAGCAGCAAAAGATGAGAGAACTAATGGCAGTTTCAATGTTTTTGCTTACCTTATTGGCTGCGGCGACATATTGGCCGGAATTGTTGGTAATTTTAATGTATTAGAAGTAAACAATTACAAACGATCAGGATCTCCAGATGTCGTACACTGTTAACTGTAATCTGATTAGTGTCCACCCGATAACGTGTAGAAGATATTTTGATCATAGCATAGATTTTGAAACTTGTTTAAACCCCTCTCTCTCTCCCTCACTCTCTCCCTCCCTCTCCTGCTCTCTCTTTTATTTATTATTATTATTAATTGATTGATCGATGTATTGATAATTAAATTAATGACAATATGTTATGCTATAAACTAAAAATAGTAAATTGATTACAAAGTCTAAATTGATTAATCAGTTAAAAAATAATATTTAATGCTTTAATGGACTCTTCACTGGCATAACATCAAAAACATTAAAAAGAAACTCAAAGTAATAAATCATTGGAATCGATAGCTCAATGATATTCTCATAATATTCTAACTAAGTTTAGATGACTAAGATGATAATTTATAAATCAATTTAACAAATATAGAAAAAGTATTGACAATGCTAAAATTTAAATTATCTAAACTAGATTTTTATTTTAGATTCAAATTATTTCAAATATTTTTCGGATCAAATTGTATTTAAATAACTATTACAAGAGCTCTGATATAACATAAAAATTTTGAATAAAAAAAACATTAATTTAATTAATTTTAAAATCTAGCCGGCAGTCAAAAAGCAATTCGAAAAAAGACCTTGATTAAGTACTCATCAAAATTATGATTATTTACTTCTATCTTTGATTTTTAGTCAAAGATTTTTATATTTAATCTATTAGTTAGTATACAATATAATATTTCATATTTAATTTGGACACAAATTTAAATTCAATTAAATTCAATACTACAGTCTAAGCCGTCCAAAGTAAATGATTATTTAATTTAAACAAAAATTAGTACGCATAAAAGCTAAACTTTTATTCAAATAATAAATTATATAAATATTTAAACTATACATGTGATTCGCATTTTAAAAAATATATTTTCAAATTTTAATTTTGATTTAATGACATGTTTTTAAATTAAAAAAAAATTTTATATAAGAAACAAAATTATTTAGTTAATAATCTAATATAGAAACTTTTAATATAGAAACTAATTGAAAAAAGTTTTGATTTTGAAAAAAGGATTCGATTGTAATTATTATTATTAAATAATTGACAGAAAGGATACAAAAGTTAATGGGATTCTAATATTTCGACTTTTGTTCGGGATTTGAAGGTTAAGTCTATTTGTATGCTATTAGAGCGTAAAAATATATTTTCAGTTTTTGATGAAAAGTACAACTATTTCGGTTACATTTTGTTGATTAGATGTATATACTATAAAAAAGAAGAAAAGTTATAAATTTCAATAAATAAATAAATGTTTTAAAATTATTTCTTGCATTGAGAATAAGGACAGAAATGCATTACAATGACAAGAGTGAACAGGACAATAAATAGCATGTTCAAGGAGATTTCGAGTAATATAATAAAATTGAGCATGACTAAACACTGAATTTAATTATTTAAAATTGTTTTATGCTGAATTTTTTAACAAGTTTATGTAAAACTGTCTCAACAATCGTTTCATTGGTGAGCTCCGAGGTATTAGAAATCCGGTTTTAGACTTTTGTTTAAACTTATTTTTTATGTTTTGGTCAAAATTTGACTTAATTTTAATTATAAATTAACACCGAATGGCATCAATGCTTATGATTAACACCAATTCAAAGCTTTATTATTAATACTATACAAAAGAAATTTTACATAAATAGGACAAATAATTAACTACTATTTAATTGGTCGCTGTTCTGTTGTATTAAATAAAAAGTATTATTTTATTAAATTATTATTTATGCAATTGACTTAAAAAATTTTAATTTGTAAAACTAATTTTTTTTCTAAAATTGTTATATTTTAGCTATATTTAGAATATTGTATATGTATTAACTTATAGGTTCTAAAGAGACAAAAAAAATCTAGTTTATTTTCATGCTAAACTAAAAATTATTTAAATAAAAAATCTTAATGAAATATGTATAAAATAAATTTGCTTTTATTAATAAATTTGTATAAAAATAATGACTAAAATTAAAGATTACTCACATCACAAAAAACAAATTTTTTGAACTAAATCTAATTAAAAAAATTTAGACTTTAGTATTTTTTTTAACATATTAATATAACGTTAATATTTTTGTTTTTCAATCTATATATTAGTTTATATAAATTCTATAAAACATAAAAAATATTTATATATAAAACTCACTTGTCAGAACTTATTCTAAAAAGTTTAAAGAATTAATATTCACAAATACTCCATAAAACATTTTTAAAAAACTCATTCTAATTTATAGGATCTAATTTTGTATTTAGAAAGTTGATGTATTTATTTAGTTTTTGTTATAATTCTGAATTATTTTATTATTGATTATAATTATATAAATATTAACATTTCAGCCTCACTTAATTCACATTTATTTTATGTTTAAAAAATCTTTGAAATTTATTTCATTGGCAATACGACAACAACTAATTTAAAATTAAAATTAGCGATAATTTTAAACTCAAATAGTCAATTTTATATATGATTTATAAATTTGACCATATAAATTATTTGAGCTAAAGCCGGAAATAATTAATAATTAAGACTTGTGTTTATGTTTTACATAATTTACAATATACTATATTTTTAGAATATAAGTGAATTGAGCATTTTTAAAACAAATTTTCGAATTTAACCTTAAATAGTTAAATTAATTATAAATGCTTAAAACAACATCAATCTAAACCTATATAATTTTGAAAAATTTGTCATTGTAAAAGATTGAAATTAAAATCTAGTCAACATTTTAAAGGTTTTTTGTTCTTTGACAAACAAGTGTATTGCTGTAGAACTAATTGAATTTTAATTATTCATATATTCCGGTTACTAATCATTAGCTTAAAACTATTTTTAAACTAAATTTTTTTTTTTTAATAAGTTTCTAATTTTGTAATTATAATTATTTAATGAATAAATTACAATCTTTGTTTTGATATTTATATTCAAATTTTTTAAATAATTTTTATTATTTAATTGTTCAAGTTAGTTTACTTTTACAATCATTAAAAAGTGCAATAAAATTTATTTATTAGTCAAATATTATAAATTTAACGTAAATTTAATTATTTTTATTAACTTTAAAACAATCTTAATTTAGAATTCGTAAAAGTAATAAAAAAATATTGTAAAAACAGCTAAAATTATTTTTCTGTAATTATAATATAATTTCAAAACTGATCAATGATTAGATTTAATAATAATTAACAAGTTAGTCGTATTTTTACATTTTTCCGAAAAAAATCCATAGATACTTGCAAAAAATGTGCAAATTTGATTTTTAAAAATTATCACTAAAATATTTTTAATTTATTAATATTTATAATAATATTAATATTAAAATTAAATATTTGACGCATTTCTATCTAAAATCAATGTAAAATTTCAAAATGTGTCAATTGTTATTAAAAAAAATAAGAAACAAAATTTGTAAATGTAAATTATTATTAATTTTATAAATAGATAGAATTTTATTGGATAGAGTTATCAAATTTTAAGAATAAATTTTTATTAATATAAAATCAATTATTATTTATACAATTCAATAGAAAAAAACGCGATATTAATAAACAGTATTAAAGATATGTTTTTCAGATGTTTTTCAATGTCAGAATTTTTTTTAAACGTAATAAATAATTATTTAAATAATAAGATTTTAACATTAAAAATGCGCAAATGTTTAATAATTAATGAAACTAACAAATCTTGACATGCACAGAAACATTATTACGTATTTTAAAATCTTATTCAATTTAGCAACAACAACAACAACAACACAAACTCTAATAATAAATATTTTGTTAAATAAATCTTAAATTTTAGTACATTCGAAGAAATATTAGCATTTTACAATTGTTTTCACAAATATAGCTAAAATTAACTTGTAACTAGGAATTACAAGTTATAGCCTCTAAAACTTACTTGTTAGATACAAAATAATAAAATACATAATAAAAGTACTGAATATAATTATTAATTATTAAGAAGTCATTAAATTAGTTTGAAATTGCATTTGCATTGCAATCGCATACACACATATGGTTTGATGTTTTACTCATTAAACACACTTTTACTTATTGTTGATTGAAAAAATAAATTAATAAACTAATTGTTGTCAATGTATTTTAGCAATAATGTCTAATTTGTTTTTTAATTTTATCTTTCTTACAATTGCATTCATTGTTTATCAATATGTAAGTGCAACTGATGAATCTAAAGGTAACATGTTAATTTATCTTTAGTACTTACTGTACAGTATATCACATTATCATTTACACATTTAAAAATTTTGATTTATTTTTATAAAAATTTCTTTAGTTTTAACTTTTCTAATATTACATTTATTTGATTATCTAATAATTAAAATATTTGTTATATGCAGAAAATAAAGCAGAAATTTGCTCGCTACCAGACAAGAAAGGCCTCTGTAGAGCATTCTTTCAGTTATGGGCATTCAATATGACGGCAAAAAAGTGCTATAATTTTGTTTACGGCGGATGTGTCGGCAATGGTAACCGATTTAATTCGGAAGAAGAATGCATGAAGTTTTGTGCCAATGAATAGAATGATGAATAGTCTTCACTAATTTTAATATTCATAATTTTATTTTTATTTAAAACTATTTTTTAGCCAAAATAATGTAAATTAAAAAAAGATTAAAACCTGCTTTTCTGACTATTATCTTATTTTACAAATTTTTCCCATTAATTAAATGTTTAAATCCGGCCATTATTTATCGCCTTATTTTCATTAGCTGTCAAATCATTAACTTTTTATTAATAAGTTTTTAATTTATTATTTTTCTATTTTTATAGATTTAAATGACTTAAAATGACTTTTTTTATAAACAAATTATTCACAAAATATGTTGATTCATGTGATTATTGTTTAATGATTTTTTAACTTTTACAATAATTTACTCAAATTATTAGGTTTTTACCATTGGATGCAATACTATCTCTCGTTTATTGTTTTTTCTCGTTTATATATTTGTTAAGAAAATTAATTTAAGACTCCATTCAATTATAATTCACATTTCGTAATAAAAGTTGTATTATTTCTTAACACTTGTTGTCAACTATTTATTTTCCATTTGCTGCTCAACTTTCAATCTAATCTTTTTTAAAGTGATTTTTAAAAATTATAAATTATAATTTAAAAACTTATTAATTATATATTCAGTGGTAAACATAAGAGACCAAAAATTGATTCCTAAGAAAATCCTCGTATTTAAGTCGAAATCATTAAAATCAAATAATAACCAAATAATAAAAGCTTTGTTTTTAATAATTTAAAATCATAATTTTTTCGGTTTTATTACTTTTTTGATTATATTTTACTTTTTTATTGTGTAATTAAAGTCTAATATTTGGTATATTAAAAATTTTCATTAATTTTCATAATTATGCTATTTATTAAAATATTAGAAAAATTATCTTACACAGAATATTTTTATATGTATTTTTATTATTTGTTATTTTAATTTAATTTTTTTAATTATAATTTTTAATTTCTAAAATTACTCGTCAATAAAAAATATATTTTTTGAAAATAAGTTAATTAACTCAAAGAATAAAAATTACAAAATTTTATTTCAGTAATAGAACATTACATTATCCTAATTTGTGTTCAACAAAAATAACTTCTTCAGTATATTTAATCAAATTTGAAGACAATTTTGCGCACAATTTAATTTTTTAAAAATTTAGAAAAAATAGAATTAATATATTCTATAATAAAACAAATTTTATATATAATTTGATAAAACTTCACGAAAAACTCAAAGAATTTTTACAAAACAAAAAAATACTTAACAAATACAGTTTGCGTAAAAACTACTTGTATTACAGTAACAATTCTGGCAATAAGTATAACTAAATTATAATAATTTTAAAGTAATATATAATAGATAATAAAGAATAATTGAATGGCTATAGAGATCAAAATTGTATAGAATTGGTCACACATTCAATCAATTACTAGACTTATTGAATAGCGATTATATATTTAGAGATAAAAAACAAGAAATTTATGACTATTTACATAAATAATAACAATTCGATAATATTATGTTCATTAGATTGTTTCGAAAAAATTTTTACAATTTTTATTTCAATTGAATCCTTAAGATTGTCTCAAATAATCTTCATTACCAATAGTGAAGTTTGACAGAAGTATTGGTATTATATTTGTGTTTATTATTGAAGAGTTTCTCTTTTTCACAACAAAATATAGGAAAAGTGAAAATTTTTGACAAAGTTTTTGATTTTTAAGATTAAAATTAAAGTTTAATTTGTTTTTTGTTTTTTTTAATTATTTGCTAAAATATAGAACAGAATAATGAGATTAAAAAACAAAATTTGAAAAAAGTTTATTCACTTCAATAGGTTTTTAATTATCAAAGAGTTTTATTGGGATTTAAATATAATTCAATAATTTTTTTGTCTTAGATATAACTTTTTCATTAAATTCTGTCATTTTTACACTGATTTACATTCGGATTAACTGTTTTAGAAAAAAAAAACTTTTCGATTAAATAAACATTTTTTCCTGAAATGAAAGCTTTGGTCACAACTTGAGAGTTGGCCTGAATTGACACAAAATGTGTTTAAACTAAAGCTGATTCAAAAGGAAAGCGTTTATTAAATAAATTGATTTGAACTTCAAAACGACTTATCAAATAAATAGAGAATAAAAATATAGTATTTAATAAAGTTTGAGTAAAAAGATGACCAAATCTAAGATTTGGACAATTTAATCATCGGTATATATATATAGTGTCGACACCGGATTAGGAATGTTTTGAATAATAATTATTGGAATTTACATATGAATGCAAATAAGAATTGACTAAATTTTAATAATATTTTTGTTGTTTTTGAACACAAAGTAATTTTACACAAACAATAAAATTGATTCACGAGACAGCTTTAATTGGATAATAACAGCAAACTATGTAATTTATAATTATTTAAATATCAGATTTGTTTAAATCTATTTGTCATTTTTGATTGATGTTTAAATGACATTTTTAGCAATACTTAACTCAAACAAAAATTTGTAATTTTAAATTATGAATCAGATTCTTTCAAGTTAGTTTAAACGTCAAAGTGTACGAATGATATGCAATCAAACAAATTTTTGTAACAGTAGTTGAGTTATTGATAAGTTTAATAATTGCATAAATTAAAACATTTGAACTAACAGTAACAAAATATTTTAATCTGTGCTTATTTAATCACACTGTAACAACTTAAGCTATACTGTTAATATTGCTAGGCACTATTATTGAATCGAAATCAACTTTTTTTCTAACTTGTAAGTAAAAATTTGGCCAATAGTTTAAAAACAATTTTTATTTTTGTTTCTATATTTATACTAATCTATGTATAAAATAATTCGTAAATTAATAGTGAAAACAACACATTGATTATGCTTTTAATTAATAGTTAGCCAATGATATCTATAACCAAAATATCACTAATTTTAACAACTTGGCAACCCTCTTCTCCTAAGTTTTTGTTTGAAAAATAATTACCCTCTCTATAGTTTTTTTAATTGGCAATTTTTAAAAATAGTTTAATAAAGATAATTAGTTTTTCCTAAATTGATACTAAACTAAATTTTGTTCAATATTCAATATACAATTGAACAAAGAAAAAATATCCGCCATTTTAGCCCTAGTTATACCCTTGCCTTACTCAGACAAATCTGGCTAACCCATAATAACTATAAAGTTATAGAATAATTAATTTACTTTAGTTTAGTTTACTTTAATTATCAAAATTTTCGAAATATATGCAGATCTCATAGCTATAAAATTTGAAAACTTTTTATTGATAGATAAAAATTGTAAAATTACTTCGTGTTCAGTTTTTAATATTTATAAAATCAATAATTATATAAAAATTAAATTAAATATAAAATTATAAATCAATTTTCTAAATAATTTTTGTATTGAAAATAGTGTATAAAATACTAATCGAGACTCCATTTAATTGATATATAAAAGAGAGATTCGAACCTTGAAATT
Organism: Belba bartosi; assembly: GCA_034693685.1. Lineage (NCBI taxonomy): Eukaryota > Metazoa > Arthropoda > Arachnida > Sarcoptiformes > Damaeidae > Belba > Belba bartosi. The sequence continues at coordinate 9,792 of JAQFXP010001161.1, forward strand.
GAAATTAGTTTAGTTTACAAATTAAAAAATAGTGGTTTTGATCACATTTGGCTCATATTAAATATTGCAAAATTTTCAAACTATTTTGATTTATATTCTCTATAATTTTTCGAGCAATTAATCATTAATTTAATTAATAGTTTAGTTGTTTTTGTTTATTAATTGTAAATATTTTTTTCCAAAATATTATTAAGTAATTAATTGCATTTAGGAGAGAGTGGGGTATAGAGAGGATAAAGAGGGGGTAAAGAGGGGGTAAAGAGTGGGAAAATGTAAAGCTTTGAGTATAACTAAGTGAATGAGTATAAGTAAATTGAGTCAAAGCATAATTCAGTTACTGATATAACTTTCTATTATATAACTTCTCCCCTTGCTTGTTTCATGCTGATGTGGTCAAACTGTGGTCTCCAACCCGTCGCGTTCGGCCCAAACTTATAGACCAGGCGACGGCCAAACACCGGCAGAAGAACTTGCGATTTGTAGTAATATCTGATAAAGTTGTTTGGAGAGAATTGTTAAAATGTAAAAATGATAAAAACATAAAAACATAAAATCATAAAATCATAAAATCATAAAATCATAAAAATGCTTATCTTTTCAATTGAAATCAAATTTTCTCAAATCCATTCATTGAATTATGAAAATCTCATGCAAACGTGCAATCAATCAAAATTATATTATTTTTAATTTTATTTAATTTTATTTATTTATCTTTTTATTCTCGATATGAAAAAGTGACTCAATTTGCAAAGAAAGACATTCGGTATTGAAAAGAAAATTATTGTAATAAATAATAAGTGATTTTTATTGATATGAACTTTAATGCAATTTAAAGTATTGTCTTAAGTCATGCAATGATTGTTATTATCAGATATTAATCGCGACAATGCATTTGGGGATTGAGCACCGATTTGGTAAATTAGTTTTTTGGGTAAACCTTTGGTATGCGAACCACAATTTTAGATTTGTAGTAATTCCTTGTTTTTGTGGTTTTTTTTTCAAATTGTTTGCATAAATGAAAGAATAAAACTTGAGTTCAGTTTATATATACAGTAATGAGTATTTAGTAATGAAATTATATTTATATTATTAATATTAATCAACAATTTATAACCTCATGGCGCGACTCAGCTTCTCATACGTCATCCTTGGATTCTGTTTCCTCTCGCCCCACATCTTGGCCACTTTGTCGGACTGTACGAACTTGAATATGCCGTCCTCTCGCCGTTCCCATCGGATTAAACTCGGATTTGTAATCGGATTAAGAAGTAAATCGCGAATGAATTCCCAAAGCTTTCCATTGCCTTTGCCTATCGTATAATACGATATAATAATAGTATATATTATATATCAAATTATGTATATTATATATTATGTATTATATATGTGTTGTAATAATCACTTCTGGACTTTGCGTCCTTCTTCGGAGGTCTGCCTCTACGGCCGGCCTTCTTGACGGCCACCGGAAGAGGTGATGGACTAACAAGAGTGGGTTTCTGGTCGAGGAGTGCACGCGTTTCGGGCATTAGGTTTGACACAACGTTTGATGAGTTTGTGATACAAGTAATGGCGGGAAAGTAAGAATTGATTGGATGCTTGCGCTCATTCACTCCACTCAAGTTGCTGCTCGTGCTCTCTCTGTCCGACTCTATTTGTTAATCATAACAATCAACAACAATAATATTCATATCATATAATATAATATAATATAAAAGCAACACTGTATACACTATAGTATATTAATACTATATATACTATAACTATTTATATATATATACTATATAGACAGAGATTGCTGTAAAAATGCACTAAAAGTACTCAAGATTCAATGTTGGCAAAACTCAATTAGTAATAATACTTTTGATATAATTTTTGCCGACATTTCATATTTAAGTATTACCGCTGGAAGAACTGGGACTGTGCCCGGAAAACACGACAGACTCTCCAATGTCATCGAGATGTCCAAACCTTGATTATAAGAGATTTATTAAAAGTTAGTATTTATGAGTAACTAATATAATACTTATACTATACTATACATTAGTTTACGCTTTAATAACTATAAGTATTGCTTAATTGCGTTAAATCAATTAATTGATATATTGTTGTTATATCAATAATTATTTTTGTTAATAATTTGTCTTTTCGTGACAACAATACTGTAATTGAAATTCATTTCAATTTGAGACAAAACAGTCAAAAGAGTGTTATATACTCTGTCCATATCTATACCTATAAAGGAGTTTATACATTACAGTGCAGTCCTTTACTGTAACAGCACAAGCACGTGTATTGTGCTTTTTATTATATTTGTCCATTAATAACTGTGCATTATACAGGGATCGAGAAGGTCGGCCGATCCAGAGAAGGGATCAGGGAAGGGATTTTCCTAAAACGCTCAAAAAACCTATATATTTATAATAAATTTTTGTCTAATTTAACTGTATTCAAACCGGATTTAGCACCAATTTAGGGAAAATTTTCTAATTTTGGCCGAAAAAACAAAAAATTTGCCGGCCGCCGAAGGAGGTCGAGGGTGGGTACCTTTTCAGGTACCTTGTTTAAAAAGTCGAGAGTGGTACCTTTTCGCCGACCAAATGCTAGGGGAGAGGGATAAATCCAAATTTTAAAAATCAAGGGGGTAATTATGGCTAATTCCCCCTTCACGATCCCTGGTATTATATAATAAATTATTATTATTATTATTATTATTATTATTATTATTATTATTATTATTACGGTATTATAGTATTTGCTTTTATAGAAACAACAAATGAGAAAATATTAGTCTAAATGCCATTTTAGAGATTTGGAAATTCAACCCTTTTTTAAAAATAAAAACTATTGAATAGAATTTGAGTCACTAGTAATGGTTGTGTCAATCATTGATTAAAAGCAATGAAACCGCTTTCGAATTGATATAATATTAATGTAAACCACAATCGAGTATCAGTTAGTAATAGAAATAATTATTAGCATTATTAGCATTATTAGTAATATTACAATATACAATATACTGTAGCATGCTTATTATACGGTACTATACAGTACTATACAGTAGAGTATGACTTACCGATAGTTGTTTTGGGAAAGCAGATCAAAGCTGGGAATTGGAGGGAAATTAAAGTCTTGGCTCGAAGAAGAGTTGGCCATTAGACTGTTTGAGCGGAACTGGTTGATGAGGGCCTGGAGTGAGTCGTAGATCATATTGCCGTATTGCGGACAAACCGAAGTAAAGTACTCGCGTCTCAATTGGCATAACTCAAAGCCAGGCATATGGTTGTACATCAGGTGCGCCACATCTATGTCCTGAACCCCGTTATGCGACGCCCACGTCCTGATCCACTCCGATACCTCCTGAGGCTGCCACTGGTCCGGCGACTTGAGTGACCAATTCGAACACTCGAAGTCCATCGGGAAGTCTGTTTTGGACAACAAGAACTCGTGAATACTCGTCAGATCTGATTGCGGTTCGAATGATAAGAATTTTTGGTTTTTGTCAATATTTTCGTTTAGAATATAATAAATGATTGAATGAATGCATTTCTGATAATAATAATAATAATATTTATATGATTATAGTTATGTAAAGAAGAAAACATTGCGTTTCTTATGCAATAATAATAATAATAATAATAAGATTGAAAGTTCAACTTGAACTAGCACACAAACACAAATACACAATAAATAAATAAATTCACTATAAATATAACATTTATTTATTTAATTTTTAATTGTAATTCAAAAACGGATTAACAGTTTTGTCGTAAGAATTGTCACCAATTTTATCGATCATTGCTTTACTTTTTTTTGCATAAATAGAGTGAATAGAACCGAAAGAAATGAAAGATTTCAACCAAAAGAAACATTTCTAAAAACCAGAATCTGAACTCAACATCGCATTCAAGGTCTTTTCGGCAACTCTTGAGATAATTATCTCTTGTGACCAGAATTTCTAATATTAATACTTTTCTCTTCTATTTATATTCAAACATTCAGTAGAGAAGCGATTGAATAATAATTAGAAATAATCACATATTATAGACATCTAAACTGTTTTCAATTTTCTGATACCGACTGTCAAACCAATGATCGATTTTTGATTTCAGACCCAATTGTTGTTCTCAAAAGTTTTTTCTCTCTTTATATTTCTTCTTTGCGTAAATCAAGGCTCCGAAAGAGGTTTTTAAATACAATTAAAAACGAATTAAGTGCTTACTAGAGATGAAATTATAGCCAAAATGGTTGCAAATCTGAAATTTTTGCATTCATTCATAATATCTTGATTTCAATCATAATAATTAAGTTTAGAGTTGAATAGTTTTCGGTTTCTGAAAGTCACCAAAACTTCTTACATTATATTAGTTTGCAGTTTATAATTAAAAATATATATTTTTCTAACACTGCTAACACATAAAAATTATTTTCTTTAAATTAATATCATTTTTTTGGTTATTTTTTATTTGTTTTAAAAATCTTAAAATCATATCAAATATAGAGTAAAAATATCTTTTAAAAAACGTCATTAAATGCGTTCAAATAAAAAAGATATTAATTTGATAAATTTACATTAAATTAAAGTTAATTGCATAAGAAATAAATTTGTTTGTTTTTGTTTATGCGAATCGTTTCACTCATTACTGCTATCGAAAGTAAATGTCTTTCAAATAGAGATTAATTGTAGAGATTTGGAAAATTTGCGACTCTTTTAGCGATAATAATAATAATATTTTTGGGAAACTTGGATTAATTCCAAAACTGAGATTAACTGATATTTGATGTAAAATTAACAAGCAACATACATAGAGACTGAGAGAGAGACATACCGTCGACGAGAGACGTATTGCAGTCGCTGTGAGCATTGACTACATTGTCGAACTGAGCAAGGGAGTTATCATGCGAGACGTTGTTCATTGTATCGAAATTGATAATCGGCTCCATCTGACTCGACAGCGAATGTATGAACTCTTTTGAATCGGCGCTACTGTCGTAGAAGACGGCCGGTTCTAAGAGTACGGCGTTTGACATCAACATTGTCGCCATCACTTCCTATGGCTTATGGCTTACGAATATTTCGATCGATTTCTTAATCCAAATATGTTTTCTGAAGACTTGTTTGGCCAACAAAACGAAAATGCCTGCAATGAGACACAAATTGAAGTTTTGGTTAATTTAGACATTTGTTTAGATAAATATAAAAAGTTTTCTTTTTTTTCTCTCAATTTGTCAATTGGTTAGCAATTATTTATTTATTTATAATTTCACACAAATTAATAATAATTTAGTAATTAATTAAATATTATGTTTGATCTCTCACTGAATGCATGTTTGTCTGCAAAAGCCAACAATAAGTGAAAACAGTTAGGAATCAGTGATAGAGAGTGCGAGAGAGAGGGAGAGTGCGAAAGAGCGAAAGCAAAGAAACTTTTGCCATATTTTTCATGCGCTCTAACACTGAATTCAAATTCACTTTCATTTCATTCAATCATTAGATTAGATAAGAAGGTTGAGTTCAGTTGAATACTCTCTCTCTCTCTCGCTCTCACTCTCGCTCTCTATATCGTATCGTTTCGGGTCAGTCAGAAAATATTAGTTTTAATTTGAGTTTGAGTTTGAGTTTGAGTTTGGTCATCATCTCAGCTATTCTGCATCAGATTCTGGTTTCTGGGCCACTGCAGAACTGATCCCATTTGAGTTTCGAGACTGGTTCACGTTCATTGCACCCATACTATACCAATAGTATTTAATACTACTAGTCCTGGCACTGGCACTGGCACTGGCACACTGGCCAGGAATGAGTACAGTTGGAGAGAGCAGGAGAGAGAGGGAGGGAGGGAGAGAGAGAATACTGTAATAGCGATTATTGAATTAACTGGTTTACTCTCTCTTTCTCTCTCTCTCTCTCTCTCTTTCGCGATGTAATGGATACAAATGTTTAATACATTTAATAATAAAAATAATCAAAAGTTTATAATTTCTCTCTTTGTGTGGGATTTTCACTGCAATTCCCTTGATGATACCCTTTATAACTTATTCATTTAATTTATCAAGATCATTTTTGTCAACAAATCTTCTTTTCCCAACTTTTGTCTAAAAGTTTTGTTTTTTAAAATTGACCCAAAAAGTCATCCCGTTTAGTTTAGTTTAATTATTCATTGTTATCGTTCGTTATTTGAGCTTTTGTTGCAAAGTTATAGTAAATTTTAAAAATTAAGGTTTTATGCCATTAATTATTTAACTAATTTCTCTTTTTTTCCATTTATTTCTTATCTGATTAACAGTTTTTTCAGATTTTATTACTTTTCTGCACATAATTCAGATTAAGTACTTTCAGACGAATAATTAGTTTTTCAATTCAACACTTTTTGACCTCTAATTTCAGATTAATGATAAACTACTGTTTATAAATCAAATTAAACTTTTATAAATCAATATTTAAACTTTTGCCAATTTTACACGATCAATTTTGATACATTGAAAATGTAATTTTTATTTATTTATTTAGCACTTGAATAAAAACAGTTAATAGTAATTGCAAGCACTTGACTATAAGCGCTTAGATTCTGTAATTTCTAACATTTAAAAAATTATTTGAATATTAAATAATTTTCAATATTATGTTTTAATAATATAAATGTAATTAAAAATTTTAAAAATATAATATATTTAACTTTTTAATAGATTAAAAACCTGACTAAGTTAAAGTGTAAAACTGTAAAAGCAATTCAATACATATTGTGGAAAAATTACAAAAACATCAAATTAGACATTGAATAAACTTAAACCTAGAGTAATTTAAAATTGAATATTGATTATCTGTTAGAATAATATTATCTATTTTTTGTTATTGAAAATTATTTTTTATTCTTACTTATCTCATGTGCTTAACGTTTTTTTATATACATATCTAAACATAAATTTTGTAATACTGTAAATATAATTTTTAAAAAGAAAGGTTTTAATGTAATTCTATACTTCAAATGAATTTTTGTTTTTACATTGTTTTTCAACACATCGTTATTTGAAAATTTTTATTCAATATTTGTGTTTGATTTTAAACAAGTTTTTTTTTCTTATAAGCAGCTAGCCTATAAGTTATATAAGTTATTGCATAGTTAAGTCTAAAGTCCTTCAAATTTTTGTTTAAGTCAATTAGGATATTAGTTTTATTTGCTAATATTCATTGAAATACAATTATACTAAACCCATCAAGGTAACATATTGTAAAATACCCCAAAATAATTAAGTGTCCTTTCCACTTCCATTTTACTAAACAGTATAAAGAAAGTTTAATCTTCATCACCAAAACCACTCAATTAAAAAAATTTGTGTTAAAAGATTGATATGTGTTGCGTTATTTTTGTAATGGTTATCTGATTAAAAGTTTATTAATTAATTAAAAGTTAAGAACAACGTTTTTTCGCATACATTGTGTGTTTATTGACATTTATCTTATTTCCACAAATATATATATAATTTAATTATAAAATACTATAAATAATATAATTATTAAACAATTAAATTAAATTAAAATTTTACTTTAGTTTGTAATTTATTTTTGTATTATTTTTCATATTTGGTTTAATTTTTCATTTTGTTTATTATTTAGCTATTATTTTGATTACATTTTATAATTAATTTACTTTTAGCCAACTGTTCATTTTTACTTAATTTTTATTTTGCGCTTAAATTTTTTACTTTTTTTAATATATCAAAAACAAACTTGCTAATTTCTCTGATGTCCTATGCAATACCTCACATTTTAACTGCACACAATCTTAAACATATTTTAGACTATATTCTGCAAATAATAAATTTATAGTTTCTATAACTCATTTAAAAGTGTAATATTTTATTTGAATATTTTAACTTGGCTAAAAAATGTTAGATTTCTGATAGATGTTCATTAAAATAGACCTCTAATAGACATCTTGAGCACTTCTGATGCTAATGATAATTATTAATTGTTTATAAATTTACTTAGATAAATCTTTTACTACCCATGTTACATGATAATGATCATAAATTACGTTAATAAGAATCTATTGTATTGTATTTTATATGAAAAGTTTTTAATTAGCAAATAAATTATAGAAAAATTACAAAATTAATAACGTAATTTATAGCTATAAAATGTTAACTAACTTGATCATTCTAAATTTCTATATAATAAAAATATTAGATAATTATTAAACAGAAAAACTAAAGAAATACTTATTTTTATTTATCTTTAATGAATAACTAATTGAATTTAGAAAACAAAATAACAAATTTACAAGACTTTTCAAAACTCATTCATTAATTTCGTGACGCATTCATTTGCATTGATATTGAATGTGAAAACTTGCAAATACTTTAACCATTAGAAAAAAAACTAAATTTAATTGAAATTCAGTTTTTAAGTTCATACTCTGAATTGAGATTCAAATTAAGGGCTAATTAAAAAAAATTTTGATTAGTTTTTAGTTTTCAGTTTTATGTCGACTTTGATCCAGATTTGAAAACTTCTTTTGAAGAAAATTTTTTCAATAATTTAATCAAAATTTGAAAATATTATTTAAAAAATGAAAAATTAATGCAAATAATAGACAATAATTTAATCGAAAAATGAATAAATACAAAATTTATATAAACTATTTATTATTCATTATTTGAGAAATAGTTCAAAACTAATGATAGATAAAAAAAAATAAGAGAATATAGCCTTTGGGCGATAATGAAAATGTTTTCACTCAATCAAACGGGTTTAGTGTTTGGGAAAAGTGAAATGTTTTTGATATGTAATACATATTTTTGGAAAAACAAATTCAAAATTTTGGTTTTGTTTTGCGAATTATTGAAATAATGTATAACTGCTTCGACTGGGAGCTTACATACATTGAAAGCAACTTAAAGCTGAGTTATAGTACAAACAGTATTATTATTATTATTATAGGATTTAAAATCCAATACGAGAATAATGTAATGTAAATATCGAAATATTAAAATAATTTTTATTATTATTAAGACACAAGTCATGAAATTTTCATTTCACCACTTCTACAGACTATCACTCAATCGGATCCCTTATAAAGTGTAATAAAGATGTTTTTATATTACTTTTCAATTGTCTTTATTGCAGACATACAGTAATAATAATAATAATAATGATTGCCAAGAATGGTATTCCCGTCTTGTCTGGTCTTTTGGCCAAACCATCAATTTGTGGTTTCAACTAATTCTCTGAAATCGTGACTTACTAAGAGAAAATATATTTGATTTGGATTTTCAAAAGTTTCAATCTCTTTTGCAAAAATCGCAATTTAGAACTTTTTTTCTCAAATATTTTAATAAATTATTTGATTTAGTTTTAAAAAGTTTAATCCGTTAGTCACTGTTAGATTGGTTTTCATAGAAAACGTTTTTATATGATTTGGAAATTTTATTTCTTAAAACGAGACAAATGTGGAAAATAAGTTGGAATTGATCGGCAATTAAGATAATTATGTCTAAAAGTTTTTAGAACCAGTTTTTCATCTCTGATTAGCAAAAAAACACTTTTTTATTCATTCATTCAAATAAATAATTAATTATTTAATTAAAATAGTATTTTAAATAACAAATCGACACAAACTAAGCATTTGATCCAAACTTAGACTTCTGACCCCTATATACACATTGAGACAACGAATAACTTGTTTTTTAATTCAATTTTCGATTTCAAGTCTGAAATTGAGAGATAAATCAGATTTTCTTATGTAATAGTAATTAATTAGAACTTATAATCTAAGAGAACATACCGTAGAGTCAGTACGTATTCGAGATATCATTTCTCAGTTCGCCCAAAGGGCTCAAATAAATGTTTTTGAAATATTGTGTCAAAAAACTCTACAATCCTTACATGTTTAATTTATTCTTTAAATTTGTTTTCGATTGAATTTCTCAGTTAATTAAGCGATAAAATTAAAAATTGATTAAACATTTAAATTAAGTTTAAAAAGTATAAAAAGTTTTTTTTCCAAAATATAAAATTATTTCTCACAAATGTCTTGATATAAAAAAATAGTTATTTAATGAAAAAATCAATTTATTATTATTATTATTATCAAACAAATGATTATAAGTTTTTTGTTATTATTACCGAATTGTTTGCGAAAAAAATAATGTTTAATAGATTTGAGAGAAAAAAAATTTCGTGACTTAAACATTAATGAAGAGAAGAATTTGTTGGGAAAATAGTTTGAGTGAATTGATCGATGTATTTGACACATGAACTAAAAAACGCCAAAAAAATGTTTAATTTATTCAATCAAATTGGGTTAGAATTGCGGTTGATATTCATAGTCTAAGTTCAAGTCTATTATCGATAATTTCATTAATGATTGCAAAGAAAGAAAAGAAAAGAAATTGAAAGTCAATATTAAAATATATTTTTTATTTAATTGTTTTTCTCTTTTGAGTATTAAATTCATTAATCGGTCATCAATTCAATCAAATAGTCTATTATATACTATACTATACTATACTATAGTAATAATAAAATATATTTTCAGTCTTTAGTCATTAGATTACTCATCCCTTTGAGGTGTAGGTCAGTGAGTGGAGTGAGAGGTTGAACTATAAGTTATATCTTATATAACTTATAATCAATACAAATGATAGGCTTTGCTCTCCTAATGCAGATTTCAATGTTTCTATGTTTGAGAATATGTTTTACTGAACGACACCCGAAGGCATTGGATTTTTGTCTCAAACTTGTTTTCCACTTTCCATCACTGGAATCCTGTGTCTGGAAACCCCTTTTTCACATTTCTACTATTAATAGTGATGTTCGCAATCATCTTAATGGTCTAAAACTAGCTTTCATACGTCGTATTTCTTTCGAGCCTATGCGCATCACAATAACAATTACTTATTACTAAAATCCGTAATTAGTTTGAAAATACGTCAATATATTCTCGATTGCAATAACTAACTAAATATTATTTTTTTATTCAGATTTTTTTATACTTCATTTTTAATGTTGTCTTAAAACTGATTTAATGCCTAAAAATTATTAATTTTGTAATAAAATTATACTGTTACAACCATTAACTTTAAACTAAGATAATTTATGCAAATCTATGATCTTTAATTTGATCTTTGTTTTATTTTTTACTTTATAATAGAGTTTTAAGTTTATTTTTAGCATTAATTTTAATTTTCTATTTTTGTGACTAAATGAGTCAACAATTTTTTAGATATCTTAATTGGTTTTTGAAAAAATAATAATAACTAAAAATCTGAAGATGGCTTTCATTTTGCTATTCTTAAAATTAAAATCAGGGATTGTGAAGGGGGGGGGATCAGCCAAAAATCCCCCCCTGATTTTGAAAATTTGCATTTATCCCCCCCCTAGCATTTGGTCCGAGAAAAGGTACC
>JAQFXP010001162.1:0-21185 GCA_034693685.1 Belba bartosi
CTAAACCGAATCGGCTTTTCGTGCGGAAACCTATTCGTTATTAATTACTTTCGCGGTTATGAGGTTTGCATACATTTTATTGTTTAGATTAAGAATAACCAAACATTGACTCCAAATATAACTTAATTGTTTAGACGATTTTAATTTAATAAATACAAAAAAATTAGAATAGAATTTAAAAATTTAATTTTTGAAAAAATATTTTAATTAAACTACTAATTGATTTTGTTTCCACTTTCAGCAAACAGCTTGATTAAATAGATCTTTGTATTTTAATTATTGTTTGTTACTTTGAAGTATTTGTTAGCAAGGGGATAAAATGCATAAATTATATTTAAGAAGCTAAAATATAAACTAAAATTTAAATTATTTATTAATTTTGTAATATCTATCAAATCATAACTAGCTAATAATTTAGATAATACTTGAATTGTGTTAAAAGTTTATACAATATTAAAACCTAAGTAAAAATTTATTTGTTATATTATTAGTAATTTATTACTCATTAAGTCATTTAATTAGTATAATAATTGATTAATTAAATAATTTAATTTAAATTTAAACTGAATTTGATTAAACAGTTTATTTATTTTATTGCTATTTTGAGTCAAATGAGCTTGATTATTCTTAAACTACTATTTATAAATGTTATGAATTAAATAATAATTTAAATTTAGTTTATTGCATTTTCTGCCGTCATTTTGCTTAAAATATGTGAAATGGAACTTGGTAATAATTTAATTGTAAAATAAAATTTTATAATATATATATTAATATATTGTATAAAAAATATATTTTAAATATATAGCAATGAATAACATTAAAAATAATTTGTATTAAAAATATGCAATTAAAAACTTTTTATTTTCTAATTTTTGATATCTTAAAAATTAAAAAACATTTTTCTTATTTAAATTTAAAATTAGAAATATTGGCAAAATGTTGACTTACTAGTATTTTGTTTTGAAATTCTTATTGACTAACCTTAATTAATATTTCTAAATTTAATTATAAAAACGTGTTTTTAAATAATAAATGTTTTTTATTATTAGATTCTAAATTTGTGTCAAACATAAAAAATTTATTAATAATACTAATTAATTATTTTTATATTATGCAATTATTTATGAAATAAATTTAATTTTAACTCGCATGATTTATTTTTCCGCCACCTTGCTCATATAAAATAAAAATAATTTATTTTTTATTCTGTGACAGATCTGTTTTTGAGTTAAATTAATTTAATTTTAAGTTTACTAATTTTAAGTATTTGTGTGAGAGCACTTTTAAAAAATTACATAATAATTTAATTAATTTTATAAGTGTACAAAAATATCTAAACAAGTTAATTAGTAAATTTTAATGTTAAGTTTTAAATTGCATTTTACTTTGTAATTAGATTAATAATTATATATGTAAACTAAAATTAAAAAAATTTTATAAATTAAACAAGACTGAACAGTATCATCTTAACACATTTTCGATTGTAGATTCTAAATTTGATATTATTTAAATAATTAAAATTTTATTAGCCAAACATTAATTTAAAAACAAAATAAATAATAATTGCTTTATTATATATTTAATAAATTTTTTTAAACAAAATATTATTTTATTGTAATGGTACTAAATATATATTACTAAAAATAATATAATTTTAAATTCAATTTAATTAAACTATTTTAGTATAAATTATGATTTTAAATATAAATTATATTATTTAAAAATTGTTGCAAATTATGCTATTTAAAAAAATTTGTTATATTTACATATATTCAGGGATTCAGAAAGTCGGACGATCATAGGAGGGATTTTTAAAAAAGTGCTCAAAAAACTCATATATTTATGATAAAATTTTTCCTAATTTAACTGGATTTAAACAGAATTTAGCACCAAATTAGGGAAATTTTACTAATTTTGGTCAAAAATCTCAAAAAAAATTTGCCGGCAAAAAATCGTGGCTGGGAGTATTTTTTCGCAGACCAAATGATAGAGGGGATAAATCCCAATTTTTAAAATCAGGCAGGATTTTTGCTAATCACCCCCTTTGTGAATGTCTGCATATATTCTATATATTATTACTTTTTTATTTGATTATAAAAAATAATTTTAAACAATTTTATTTTATTTAATCCATATCGCTAAAAATATATTTAAACAAAAATTTATTATAACAATAATTTTCTAATTTGTCATACTACTTAGAAATTTTACTGAGACTGTATTGCTTTTAATAGTAAATGTAATTATTTAATATATTAAAATAATATTATATTTATATTTTATAATATAAAAAACGTTAAAATTCATACAGTTTTTACAAAATATAAAAATTTAAAAATCTGTAAATTATTAATTTACTGTATATTGGATTTTAAAACTTTAAAAGTTATTTAAGCAAATACAATAAACATATATTTTTGTTATATGAATGATTGCGTGCAGGTTGGTTAGATCTCTATAGTAAGCCTGGGCAAAATCTAAGAGATCAATATGTTTGTTAGTTTTCTGTTGTTTATTTACAAAGACAAAACAAGTTATCTGCACTGAATTGCGATTCACTTTGCAGATATATTGTTTTTTAATGTTTAATACTTACAATTTAAACTCTTAGGTTTTGCCCAGGCCTACTCTATTGCATTTATATCTTTAAGAAAGTCTTCTGAATTTATAAAGAAAAAGCAATTGATTTTACATTAAGTTAATGTTGCTTTACTGCAATACTTTAACACCGGGTCAGTTTTTTTCATACAAATGTATGGCACAGATAAACCAAATTATTTCTATTCATTCATATTAATAATTAACAATAATATTTAAGTAAATTTGCCATATTAAAATAACAATTATAAATTTTTAATTGTATTAACAAATATATTACTAAAATATACAATATGACCTAAATAAAATTAAGACGTCAATTGTAAGAATTGTATAATTGTAACGTGCTAAAATAAAATATTATGAAATAAATAAATTAATTAAAATAGAAAATTAACAAGACAATTATCAAATTAATTAATAATGTTAAATAAGCTATTTAAATAAAAACAATATTACCAGCATATACAATATAACCTAAATAAAATTTAAACGTCATTTGAAAAAACTTTTGTTTAAAAATAATATAGTAAGTAATTAATATTAAACTTACAAAAACAAAACAATTATTAACTAATTAAAAATCAATAATTAATTTTTATAATTACATTAAAAATAAATTATTAAATAACATAACTGTTTGCAAAATTTATAGAATTAAAGTAAACGAGTTCATTAATAAAATTTAAAAAATTCTATTATTATAATAAAAGTTTTTATTTATATAACTATTTAATAAATAAATAAATTAAATAATTAATTTATATTTAAATAGCATAATTAAAAAATAATAATTTAATTAAATATTTTAAATGGCAATTTTAAATTAAGTGTTAAATGTTTATTGTAACAATACTATTTGTTTTAAAATATACTTTAACTTTTAATACATATATTTATTAATTTTTGAGAATATAAGGTACGCAATTTTAATTAATTTTTTCACGAAAGATAATGATGTCAATTAATTGATATCTAAAATTCAAAGCAAAATAAATTTATTTCTTAATTTATAAAGTTATAATTAATATAAATGTTTATGAAATACAATCCAAAAATACAATTAATAATAATAAAATATATTTAGAAACATAAATTAATACATTATATATTTTATAATAATTTTATAAAATATAACAAAATTAAACAAAAACTATGATTAAAAATATTAAAGTAAATCCGAATTTATTATTACCAAAAGAATTACAATTGAGTTCTGCGGGAAAACACTTCTATAGAATAGGTTTATCTCAATATCCAAATGGATGTACCCATAGATCAAAACTATTTCATCCAATTTTGGTCTTCCTCTTACCTTTAGCTCAAATAATTCAAATGCTTGTCTCAGTATTTACACCAAATAAACCAAGACAGTTTTATTTATATATTGGAGATTACGGCTATTTCATGAATATGAGAGTCTATATCAATTTAACCGGAGTTTTATTTTTTTCGATATCAATATTAATTATATTACTTCATAACTATAACTACATTCGGGACATAAGACCCACTTATATGCGTGTCTTCGATATGATGTCTGCAGTCATTACACCGAAAGCTATTGGTTTGTCCGACGAGAGAATAATCAGAGACTTACTCAACAAATCCAGAATTGCGTTCAAATGTTGCCAGATACTAATTAAACTAACTCAATATGATTGCGCTTGTCTCTCATTTTTGTCATATTTTTTTAAAGTATCTTACGTCGAATTATTTCTATTTGCAATAATTCATACTTTTATATTTCAATTAAATTGTCTTTATGTATTTAGTATAATGTTTTACCAAGTTTGCTATTATTTAATTATTACTTATTATTTAAAATTAAAACTAAAACAATTAAACAATTGTTTGAAGAATGCAATTACAAACAGAATATATTGCGAAAAACTTCAAATCAAATCAATTGTTAATTCCTATAATGAGATATATTTGGAAATATCTGAATATAACTCAAATATATTCTCTAAGTTTATGGGCATTATGTGGACGACTGGCTCTTCCACTATATCTCTGCTTATATTTATGTTTGTCTTCGGCAATGAATTACATATTAGTATTCGTTATATACTTATTGTTTGTATGTTTTCGGGGATTTTTTTATTTTTATCACTAATTGAATCGTCGGCTTCCGTCAACTTTGAGGCTAAAAAAACTTATAAATTGTTATCTTCTTATAATGTGATTTGTATGAAAGCTGATCGTCCGGTGCTTTATAAGGCTTGGCATGGATTTAAGGTTTGATTATTTATATTAATTACTGTAGTTTATATCAAAATATTATCAAATTGTTATTTACTTTTAATTAAATTTAATGTAATTTTAGTTTTTATCGATTTATGAAAGACTCGGTAATAAAAGTGGAAATAGAATTGGATTTTCGTGTTATAAGTGGTTTGTTATCAACCATTTTCACGGATATGAAGTATATTTACATTTATTTTAAATACAAATATTATTTACAAAAAAATTAATAAATTCTTCAAAAATTAGTTCATAGTCATCAGTGCAATTGCTTTGCTCAAGATAATGGCATTGGAACTTGGTTACTAACTGAATTGTGCTTGCCACATTTGTTAATAATTTATCAAATATTAAATTAATTTTTAATTAAATTCATTTAGAAAATTGAAACTAAATAATTTTTATTTAAATGTTTTTTAAAATAATTATTGATATTTAAGGACTTTTTTAAAATTATAAATAAAAATTACATAAATTGAATTTTTGTTGTTGTATAACACTTAAATTTAAAGTTTGCACACTAGTAGTTTGATTAATTTATTAAATGTAATTTTTAATAATATGGGCAGTATAAAAAGTAAAACTCTTGGCCAAAAAAATCAATATTATTATTTAAAATATCAATAATAAAGTCGAAAATATAAAAATCAAAAATATTAAAGTCGAAAATATTACTTATATGACTTTTATATTTTTGATTTTAATATTTTCAACTTTATTATTAATATTTTAAATAATATTATTGATTTTTTTGTTTAAAAATTCTACTTTTTATACTAACTTAAAATTGGCAAAAAACAAAGTTACAATTACAAAATATAACTAAAATAATTAAATTTTATCTTATTATTAAAATTAATTTAACAGAATTATTTAAACAATAAAAATTGTTTTCTAAAACTATTTTTAAATAAATATATAGTAATTAAATGATAAATTTATATATAGCTTAAATATTAATTAGCTTTGGTTTAATGAAGTAAAAAATAAATGTTCATAAAAATTAATGAAGTAAAAAACAGTTAATTACAAAAAAACAATTTAAATCAACGTACTAATAAAATTTTAAATTAAATTTAAAACATAATTAAAAGTAGCCCAGGTTGATAATCCCAACCACATGCCCAGGAGTCCACCGAAATTAGCTGAAAACGTAACGAATGTCATCTCAGGTAAGTGTTCGGTTAATTGATCCGGCATTTGGTTGTGAGATATCTCGATTACAAATATATTTGAAGAGTGATTGTAATCAATTTTGGAATAAATGCCGTAATTATAATATCGAGTAATGCATTCGTTTTGACATTTTTTATTGCATTCATCGAAATAATTCATATAATTATGAATTCTTTTATAATATCTCTCTTCACATAAGTTTTTATTAGGTATTTGTGACACGAAATTAGCTGAAGATTTGTTTGACACGAATGAATAGATTCGCCAAATAAGTCCATACAAAACAATACAATCCGTATAATTATAGTCAACACCTTTTCCACTTAAATGAATATAAATGCAGTGATTGAAACAATCGGATCTCAGTCTGTAGTACTGATTGTCATCGAGTTTATAATTCCGACACATTGTCTGATAATTCGGTTCCAATAGCTTTGTCTTCAATCTATTGTACGTCATTTTAGAAATTTTGTATTTTTTTAAATCAATAAAATTATTATAATATAATTGTTTTGGAATGTGATTAGGTGAATGCATAGAAAAACGAACAGGACTATTATTATTTATTAATGCCCTGGGGAAATGTTCATCGGCAAAATTACCCGAAAATTTCATTTGAACAAGTTCCAATTTATAATCAGTCCATTTCTTTTTTAAGTGATTAAAAAATGTAAAACATTTGTTTATTTCGTCCCAATTTGAGAATGACAGTGATTCGATTGGATCTTGATCATCTATATAAGCATCACTAATAGAATTATTTGGAAAACGTCGTAATCCATAAACATGATTGAAAATTAAATATGAATTTATATTATCTGAACTAGAATTTCGGTATATTTTAAACGGAAAACTTAATTCAAAATATTCTCTTATTTGCAATTTTTTAGCAAATTTTACAAAAGTATTGAAATAAATATTTCTCAAGTCTTCGACAAATATTTCATTTTTATAGTCACTTTCGGTCGCATTTCTAATCATTTCTGTGTAGTTGTCATAACTCGGCTTTAATTCTCTGTATTTTTCGGCCATTTTTTTCATAGATAAAGCAACTGGATAACAAATTGTGATTGATGGTATCTTGTTATAATAATCTAGTTCAAGTTTAATGTTAACCACTGTTTGTCCGCTCATATATTGTTCGACCAATAAGACTATATACCAGGTCAAACCGACCAAACATAAGCATATTATTAATAATTTTATTAAATTCTTTTGTTTCTCTTTTTTGGGCATTTTGGCAAAATTTTCCTT
Source organism: Belba bartosi (assembly GCA_034693685.1). Classification (NCBI taxonomy): domain Eukaryota; kingdom Metazoa; phylum Arthropoda; class Arachnida; order Sarcoptiformes; family Damaeidae; genus Belba; species Belba bartosi. Next base: position 7,279 of record JAQFXP010001162.1, read on the forward strand.
GATTAATTTTGGAAAAATTCTTTTTCTCATTTTTATTTCTTCACTCATTGTTAATAAACTTTATTTATTTAAATAATTTTATTAATTCTGCAAAACAATAGAAAATGCAAATATTTAAAAATATTTTAGTATTAAATATTTGTTTATTAATAATTATAATTCTAATAAAATATTATTATTTTAACTAGTTATTTTTAAAATATCAATGCAAACGTTTTTATATTATATTACTTAATTAGATATAATTTTTAATTAATTAAATAAAATATTATTATTTATATAAACATAAAAGTCATTAATTAAATACAGACAATCTTAATCAAATTTGTCCAATTAATTTTACTACTAAATTAATTTTAATTCTATGATAACTTGTATATTTTTAATGATTATTTTAACTTTTAAACTAATATTAAACTTAAAATAGATTAACAAATTTTATTTTAAACTTTTGTTTATAACTAAAGGTTAATTAAAACAATAGTTTAAAACAAAAATTTAATAAAATATTTTAGACAGCAATGGGCGCAAAGTAAGAAATCTAAATGTTTGTTAATTATAATGTCATTTGTTAAGCATACAAAAACTATATATCGTTTCAGATAAATTGTTTTTGAATTTTTAATAAACACTTAAAATTTTAATTAAATTTTTTGAATTATGAAATTTGCTCAACTCTAGATTTATAAAATTTACTGCTCTAAACTTAAATGCAATTTTAATTAAATTTTAAAATTAAAAACTTTAATGTTTATTTATTTCTTAAACTTAAATATAATAATTAATTTATTACAGTATAATAAAAGTTTAAAATATTAAATTAGATATACGATGTACAGGTATATTATGTATAGTTATGTTATATAGCAAAATTTTTGGCTAGTTTGCCTGTACATATTTATAATTGTAATAAATAAATTTGCTAAACGTTTAAATTTTGCGTTTAAAAACTAAAATAACTGTTGCACTAGGTGTAAGGACGCTGTTATATAATACAGTAGTTTAACAATATTATAAGTTTTAAAAAATTTATTACAATTTTTTATTTTTGAACTTTATCTATTAATATATATATAAATAATCCATATTTCAAACTTTAATAACTTAATAAATATAAACCTCTGATTGCTATTTCTAAGTTACGAAAGTTATGAATAAAATAAAAGCTTTGAACACGTAGTAAAAGCTAATTCCAAGATTATAAATAACGTTGTTATAAAGTGGCACGCAGACTACTTCTTAGCAGGCCTAGTAATAAGTTTTAAAAAATTATATTAATGATAATAATAATTTTTGTGTTTTAATTATCTAACTTAATCCACTTTGTAAATAAATTAGCCTGTTGAATGAACACGTTTTATATTCTTATAATTCAATTATTGTTTTTATGTAATATACTGTAGTTTTCAAGTTTTGGAAACTTATAATTATTTTAAATAAAATTACATAAATTGAAAATAGTATTGTCAAATTTTTAATTAATAATATTATGTTTACTTATGCTCAATTAAATTTGAAAAGTTTTTAAATTTAATTACCTTAATTGAGACAGTACAGATTTTAAAAAAATTTTAAGCAACAATATTTTAAAATAATTAAAATTTTTTTTAAATAATAAAATTATAAATTCCCAAAAAAAATTAACAACAATTAATTATTTGAAATTTTTAGTATTTATTTTAGCAACAATAAGGTATTTTTCAATATTATAAATGTCATTATTTTTAAATAATAAATTCATTTTTATATTATTTTAATAATAGTGTTACACAAGGTTTTCGATTGTTAATGAAATTGCAAAATAAGTATTAAAATAATTGTTTTATACAGTTATGAAATACAGACAACGTTTTGAAAAATTAAATTAAAAATATTTTATTAATATCTTTTAATATCTGTAATAATGTTTAAGTTTTAATTAAACAATTTATTTTACTTTATATATAAATTAACTTGGGGGAATAAATGCGCTCTATTTTCTACACTCTTAAATCAATTATTATCTTTAATAGTTTTAAAGCAATAAAAACAGAAATTATTTTTAATAAATTTGCATAAATTAAAACTTTTTGTAAAATTAATAATTATGATTGGACATTTGGTTTACTTATTCTTAATTTCAAAAAAACGTTTTTTAATTTATTAGTTTTTAATTTTTAATTACCTGTAACTTCATATAATAAATAATAATTTAAATTTGCAAGACAATATATTTATAAAATGCAAATAATTTTTAAAATTTTTGCACAATATAAATTTTTAATATATAAATGTATACAATAAACAATTAATTAATATATGTTTGATAATTTTATAAAATAATTTCAAGTAAAAATAAATAAAAGTTTAATTAATTATAAAAATTTATTAAATGATATAACTTACCAAAAAAATAAACCAAAAAATTAAAAAATTACTTTTGATTCTATATTTTGAAATTTGCAATAATATATTTATTGGGACGCATATAAAAGCTATATAAATTTTCACTGCATTTAAAATTTGTTTTAAAGTTAGATTCACATTTAAATTTTTCTAACTAAAGTTTGCACATTAAAAACTGGTTAGCATTGAATTTTACTAAATAAATTAATTATTACTTAATAACATTGTTTTTGTTAATGGTCGGACTTTCCCCGAATAAGTAATGAAAAAATTTATCATATTTATAACATTAAATTAAAATTCGGGTAATAAACAAAATATACATTGTTAAACAATTTAAACATTTGCATTAATTACATTAAATTATTACTACAAAAAACAATTAATTAAATTTAAGAAATTTATTAAAATAAACAAGTAAAATTTGTACAGTTTAATTTACCTATTTCGGCAACCAATTAAAATTAAAATTGAATTTTTAATAAAAACGTTTTTACACCAAATGTTAATAATAAGAAAAATTAAATTTATATCAGATTTTGATAAAATCTTAAGTAAATTCGAATTTTTGTCTAAATTTTTATTTAATTTAATTAATGCATATATTTTACAAACATTTATAGCATTAGATGGGTTTGGGTTAGGGTTTGACTGCATTTACGGCTTTGTCTTTGCCTTTGCGTCCACTCTATAGCTATTGAATCGATAATTAAATTCTTTTCAATCGAAACAACGACTGTTTTCCCGGTTTTTAGATCTTAGCTGACATTTGACTTCAGATCGAATTCATTATCACTTTTGTTGTCGACTTTAGCCAAACAGTCGATGCATTGAATGGAATCGAAATTCGATTCAATCGAGTCGTTCAACAACTCATTAAAACAGAAGTTCTGTTCGAAACTCGAATTCGATTTGAGATTTGGTTCGAAAATATGTGAATCGAATCGACTTTCGAATGCGATATTCACTCGAAGAGAATTGAATCATTCGATTGGTTAAAAAGTTTTTAATTGATTTGATTACGAGTATCGATGGCTTGCAGTGAAGTGACGCCAGTCTTGACCTCCAATTGAAACCATTTTTGAGTCGAATCTGTTTTTCGTGACTTTGTCTTCGAGTGAAGGTATAGTGAAATGCATTTAAAGACAAACTTTGCTTTAATTCATTTTTTGATGCTTTCATTTCGACATCACTTGTATTCCATCGGTTGTAAAGACAATCGCTCTTTGAATTCAAAAGCTCTTCGTTTGTCGCTTAAGTCAGAGTCAAAACTAAGTCAGAGGTCAGATTAGTTTGAGAAGAGATAGCCATTTGAACCACACTTTCATCCAATAGTCTGAAGTCAAACGTTTCGAACAATTTTGATAACATTTCAGAACTAATCGGAAAACTTGTCATTAGTTTTATTCATATTTTCCTTTCATTTGTTTTTCTTCTAATCTCTCCTTAAATCGATTTTTTCAATTCGAATGACTTTGGTATAAATCGAGTTTACCAGGACCTTTAGATAATTTGATGAAAATTTAATCACCAATGTATTTTTTGACGCTGATTCAGAATATGCAAAAAATTTTTGTCGGTCGGAACTGGTTCGGGAGTTATGGACACACAAAGATGTCATATTATGTCATATGTTATACAAAATAAATATATATTAACAAAACTTATTGTTATATTTTATCTATAAAGTTTGTCTCGTGACTTTTATATTGATGTATTTGCATAAAAATCTGAATTCTCTTTTTTAATTTTTTAGTTTTTACTATATTTTTTTAAATTTTTTTTTGAAAAAATGTTTAGGTTATCCCCGAAGCGCCCGAAGGGCGCTTACGGGGGCGCCGCTTGTGAGGCGCCAGCGAGGCACTATTCTACGTCAAATTTCTTTAGAATATAATTAGAACAAGCACGTGTAAAAAACATGATTAGATTAAGATTATTTTTATAATAAAATTATATATAAAGTAAGACATCTTTGTTTGTCCATAACTCCCGAACCAGTTCCGACCGACAAAAAATTCTTCGATCATATTCTTGATCAGCGTCAAAAATTACATTGGTGGTGAAATTTTCATTAAATTATCTAAAGGTCCTGGTAAAGTCGATTTGTTCCATGACTTTTGTGTTTGAGTTTAAGTTTTTAAAATTAAATTATAATTTCTTAATCATTTCCAATTGTTTGGATTAGAATTAGTCGTATCAATGCATTTATTCTTAATTCCAATACTAATACTCGTATTCTTATTGTTATTCTTAACGAATATTTTGATCGAATTTGAGCTAAAAATCAAACCGTTTTTCAAAACCGTTTGACTCAAATTTGAACCGAATTGTCGATCAATTCTATCGATTAGTCTCAACGGAAAACTAGATTTCAATGAAACAAATGCATTATTCTTTAAATCTTTGGTTGGAATACAATTCAAATTACTTATAAATTTATCGCTATTTCCAATCGAACTCTTTCCCGGTTTCGTCGGTTCAGGTTCCGGAACTCGAGACTCACTTTTCAGTTTACCTTTGATTTTATCAATTGCTTTAGTCGTCTGACGTTTTACAATGATTTCTGTTTTGATATTTTCCAACATTTGAGGCAAACTCTCGTTTAGATTGTCCGAAAAACTCATTTCCAAACTTTATTCACAATTAGTATACAATTGAACGTCTGGTTTATTCTATTTATTTACAGTAATTAAGAATTATATTATAGGTGTAAAGGGGTAGACGTGTAGGCTATCCTAAACCGATACGGTTTGTGCAGTTCAAAGTAAGTGTGCGGTAAATCTCGAATTATTATTATATTCTTCTATTGGCGGTTTATAAAAAACTAATTTATTAAAAGTAAAAAAATTCTAAATTCGGATAAGAGCTTGAAGATATGGCCTGTAAATCCAATTACTTGTGTTAACATATAAGCGTGTTTTGAAATAACAGCAAAATTCTGAAGAGTTTCAAACGATTCTGCGTTTATATATTTAGCGAATGATGTTATTAAACGAATAATTGGATGGAATGAAGTGCTTCCGAACAATGCTAATGAAAGAGCATCCGAAACACAATGTTTAAAAATTTAAGCTTTTATAAATTCTAAGACCATTCGGTGGTTTATAATTATATAAATAATAATCATTACTTTAAAGTTTGCAAAAAATAAAATTAAACATTGGTTTATATATGTTAGGCATTGATCCTAATTTTAAGTCAATTGCTAAAAATAAGTATACATTTGATTCTTTAAACAAACATGTAAAAAATAGAAAAAATAATAGGAATAGCTATAATAAAACCTTTTAGCTAAATCATTCATAGAATCACTTTACACATATTTTGACGATTAGTTGAATTAAATTAAATTTTAATAAAGACGCTCATACATTTATTATAATTAATAGAAAAAATCAATTAAGTTTATATCAGTTTCTTAAGTAAATTTTAGTAAGTTACAATTTGTGTCTAAACTTTGATTCAATTTTTCATTTTCATTTATAACCAGTGAACAGAACAATTTAAATGTCTGTAATGTAAAACACTTATATCATATTATTGCTAAGCAATGTTAAACAAGTGACCACAAGTAGCAACAAAAACTTAATATATTAATATATTAATTTGCTCTTGTAAAGTTAATTAATAAAATTGTATTACTTTGATATAGTATAATAAAAATTTAATATAAAATGTTTTTAAGTCTCAATTAAAATCCAAATAATAATTATTTATTTTCGATTATTTCAGACAAAACACTATTATTTAGTAATTTAAAAATTATAAAATATAAAATTTTTACTGAATTTCTAAATATAAGTTTAAGAAAACTAAGTATAAAATAATGTAAATAAAGAAATAATTTAAATTTTTTGTAAATGCAAATACATACTTAACAATTAAACTAAAATAAGGTTTAATTAAGCACAAATATTATCCTAAAATTTTTTATTTACTAATAATTTTTTTATAATTTATTTAATAAGACAGCATTTTAAATAAATAATTAAAAGTTAGTATTATTATCAAAAAATATTTTTACTTATTAGTAAAACATTGAGAAAAATATAATGTAAAATCCAGTTGTTATGAAGCAATATAAATAGTTTTTATAGTTATATAAATTTAAAAAATAATTATCTTATCCCGTTTGTTAGCAAGTTGATTTGTCAAGTTATTTAATTTTAAAACTTACAATGTTAACATATTTTAAATTAATAATAGTAATTTAATTAATTATGCACAACTTATTTTTAATTTTAATTTTTTTTAATTACTGCATTTTAGAACTAAGATGCCAATTATTTTTAATCAAAAGTTTTAAACTATTTATAAATGTATGTTTATCAAAACACGATCTATTATAATAAGAAACATTCGTTAAAAAACTAACTTTCTAAGAGTGAAAATAAATGTAAATATTTTCTTACGCCTTTTACAATAATTAATAATTTATAAAATTGTAATTATTAGTTTGGCAATTTAATAAAAAATAACTCGTTATTATCCAAAGCTAAATAATTCAAATGAACATATTTTGCATTTGAAGATACGTTTAAGCAGTCAGTGCGGAAAGAGTAATATGAACTATATATTATTGCTATATAATATATTAGTGTTCTTAGGCAAAGCAAAATCAGTACAAAAATTTTGGTTTAAAATGATTAATAAATACAGTTTGCATTTAAACTCTAATTAATAGCAATAATAAACTAGCCTAAATTTTCTTACTTTCTAAAACTTTAATATTTGTCTAATTTATTCTTTGTCGAAACAAAAAATTCTAATTTATTTTAAGCAATAAATAATAGTAAATGTTAAATTGTTAAAAATCTTTATATTATTTCATACATTAACAAGTTGAAAAATACAAACATTTATTATAATTTATAAAATACATTAAAAGTTACAAATTAAGAAACAATTACATTAGTAATATAAATATAAATTAACTGATCAGCACAATAATCTGAAAATTGGCAAAAATAACACAATTACAACATATAGCTAAAATAATTAAATTTTAACTTATTATTAAAATAAATACATAATTATTTCAACAATAAAAATTATTTTTTTTAATACTAAAATATTTTAAAATAAATATATAGTAACTAAATAATAAATTTTTATCTAATTTATATAGATCGTTTCAAAATGTGTGCCCCCAAAATATTTTTACTTTATTTTAATGTTTATTTAACATGTTAAGAACATACCTTTAATGTTTTACATAGTCAATATTCGATATACATTTTTAATTTTAAATTTTAAATTTTAAAATATTAATTAGTAAAATATTAATTGCGGATTTAAATATCCGTAAAGAGAGTTGCTCTGGAGTGCGCGTTTTTGTACTACTTAGTTTTTGGTACACATTTCTGAAACGATCTGTATAATTAGCCTTGATTTAATAAAATAAAAATAATTACTTAAATTTATATTTTAAATGACAACAAAAACCGTTAATTACGTAAAAACAATTTAAATTAAATTACTGATAAAAAGTTAAATTAATTTTAAAACATAATTAAAAATAGTCCAGGTTGATAATCCCAACCACATGCCCAGGAGTCCACCGAAATTAGCTGAAAACGTAACGAATGTCATCTCAGGTAAGTGTTCTGTAAACTGATCCGGCATTTGGTTGTGAGATATGTCGACCACAACTATATTTGAAGAGTAATTGTAGTTAATTTCGGAATCAATGCCGTAATTATAATATCGATTAATGCATTCGTTTTGACATTTCGTATTGCATTCCTCCAAATATTCCCAATTATTATTATTAAGACATTGCGATATATTATTACTCGGTTGACATAATTTTTTATTAGATATTTGTGACACGAAATTAGCTGAAGATTTGTTTGACACGAATGAATAGATTCGCCAAATTGAGTCAATTATTATAATACAATTGTCAAAACAGTTGTCGTTTAAATGAGTATAAGTGCAGTGATTAAGACAATCGGATTTCAATCTGTAGTACTGATTGTCATTGAGTTTATAGTTCCGACACATTGTCTGGTAATTCGGTTCCAATAGCTTTGTCTTCAGTCTATTGTAAGTCATTTTAATTCTTTTGAATATTTTTAAATCAATAAATTTATTAAAGAATAATTGTTTTGGAATATGATTGGGTGAATGCATAGCAAAACGAACAGGCCAATTGTCCTTTATTACTGACCTGGGAAAATGTTCATCGGCAAAATTAGCCGTAAATCCCATTACATCAATTTTCAATTGATATTCAGTCCATTTGTTTTTCATGTGATTAAAAAATGTAAAACATTTGCTTATTCCGGCATATCTTGAAAATGACATTGATTCAATTGGATCTTGATCCCTTAAATAAACCTTTTTAATAGATTTATTAGAAAAACGTTGTAATCCATAAACAAAATTTCTAATTAAATATGAATCTAAATTATCTGAACTAAGATTTGGAAATATTTTAAACGGAATACTTAATTCAAAAAATTCTCTTAATTGCAGTTTTTGATAAAATTCTTCAAAAATTTCATAATAAATATAATTCAAGTCTTTAACAAAAGTTTCATTTTTGTAGTCACTTTCGGTCGCATTTCTGATCATTTCTGTGTAGTTATCATAACTCGGCTTTAATTCTCTGTATTTTTCGGCCATCTTTTTCATAGATAAACCAACTGGATAGCAAATTGTAATTGATGGTATCTTGTTATAATCATCTAGTTCAATTTTAATGTTAACAACTGTTTGTGCCGCTCATATATTGTTCGACCAATAAGACTATATACCAGGTCAAACCGACTAAACATAAGCATAATATTAATAATTTTATTAAATTCTTTTGTTTTTTTTTCGGCATTTTGGCAAAATTTTCCTTGATTAATTTTGGGGAAATTCTTTTTCTCATTTTTATTTCTTCACTCATTTTTAATAAACTTTATTTAATTGAATAGTGATATTAATTCTGCAAGAAAATTAAAATAATGCAAATAATTAAAAATATTTTTGTATTAAATATTTGTTTATTAATAATTAAAATTTTAATAAAATATTATTTTAAAAAACTAGTTATTTTTAAAATATTAATGCAAACTTTTCTATATTATATTACTTAATTAGATTTAAATTTTAATTAATTAAATAAAATATTATTTTTTCAAATATATTATATTTGTTAAAATTTATTTAAAAAATTTTATTAAACATAAAAGTCATTATTAAATACAGACAATTTTAATCAAAGTTATCTAACTAATATTACTATTAAATTTATTTTATTACTATAATAACTTGTATATTTTTAATAATTATTTCAACTTTTAAACTAATATTAAACTTAAAACAGATTAACAAGTTTTATTTTAGACTTTCATTTATAACTAAAATATTAATTCAAACAATAGTTTAAAACAAAAATTTAATCAAATATCACCTTAATGGGCGCAAAGTAAAAAATCTAAATGTTTGTTAATTATAATGTCAATTTTTAAGCATAAAAAAACTATATATCTGCATAGTCAGACTATGCATATATATTTTTTTGCATTTTAATAAACAGATAAAATGTTAATTAAATTTTTTGAATTATAAAATTTGCTCAACTCTGGTTTAACACGTTTTCTATTCTTATAAATCAATTATTATTTTTATGTAATAAACTGTATTTTTCAAGTTTTGAAAACTTGCAATTATTTTAAATAAAATTACATAAATTAAAAATTTTGTCAAATTATTAATTAATAATATTATGTTTACTTATGCTTAATTAATTTTGAAAAGTTTTTTAATTTAATTACTTTAATTGAGACAGCACAGATTTAATAAATATTTTAAGTAACAATATTTTAACATAATTTAAATTTTTTTAAATAATAAAATTATAACTTCCCAAAAAGAAAATTAACAACAATTAATTATTTAAAATTTTTAATATATATTTTAGCAACAATAAAGTAATAACAATATAATTTTCAATATTATAAATGTAATTATTTTTAAATAATAAATTAATTTTTACATTATTTTAATAATAGTGTTACACAAGGTTTTCGATTGTTTATGAAATTGCAAAATATATATTAAAATAATTGTTTTATACAGTTATGAAGTACAGACGTTTTGAAAAGTTAAATTAAAAATATTTTTATTAATATTTCCTAATATCTGTAATAATGTTTAAGTTTTAATTAAACAATTTATTTTGCTTTATATATAAATTAACTTGGGTGAATAAATGCGCTCTGTTTTTTACACTCTTAAGTCAATTATTATCTTTAATAGTTTTAAAGCATTAAAAACAGAAATTATTTTTAATAAATTTGCATAAATTAAAACTTTTTGTAAAATTAATAATTATGATTGGACATTTTGTTTAATTATTCTTAATCTCAAAAAAACTTTTTTTAATTTATTATTTTTAATTTTTAATTACCTGTAACTTCATATAATAAATAATAATTTAAAGTTGCAAAACAATATATTTATAAAATGCAAATAATTTTTAAAATTTTTGCACAAAATAATTTTTAATATATAAATGTCTACAATAAACAATTAATTAATATATGTTTGAAACGTATTTAATAAATGATAAAACTTACTTTTTAATTAAAATATTATTAATATATTTAACAGGAATTTACAACATTAAAAAATATGTTTCGTTGTATTAAGTGTATTTACTAAAGTATTATTTAAAAATTTTAAGTAAACAAGCACACAAATCAAAATAATTTCAAGTAAAAATAAATTAAAGTTTAATTAATTATAAAAATTTACTAAATGATATAACTTACCAAAAAATTAAAGTTACTTTTGATTCCATATTTTAAAATTTGCAATATATTTATTGGGACGCATATAAAAGCTAGATAAGTTTTGACTGCATTTAAAATTTTTTTTAAAGTTAGATTCACATTTAAATTTTTCTAACTAAAGTTTGCACATTAAAAACTGGTTAGCATTGAATTTTAATGAATAAGTTAATTACTTAATAACATTGTTTTTGTTAGTGGTTGGACTTTATTACTTCCCCCTAATAAGTAATGGAGTTTATCATATTTATAACATTAAATTAAAATTTGGGTAAAAAACAAAATATACATTGTTAAACAATTTAAAAATTTGCATTAATTACATTAAATTATTACTACAAAAAACAATTAATTAAATTTTAAAAATTTATTAAAATAAACAAGTAAAATTCGTACAGTTTAATTTACTTATTTCGGCAACCAATGAAAATTAAATTTTAATTTAAAAAAAAGTTTTTACACCAAATGTTAATAATCAGAAAAATTAAATTTATATCAGATTTTGAGGTAATTTTAAGTAAATTCGAATTTTTGTCTAAATTTTTATTTAATTTAATAAATGCATATATTTTACAAACATTTATAACATTAGATGGGTTTGGGTTAGGGTTTGACTGTTTAAACAACGACTGTTTTCCCGGTTTTCAGATCTTAACTAACATTTGACTTCAGATCGAATTCATTATCTCTTTTGTTGTAGACTTTAGCCAAACAGTCGATGCATTGAATGGAATCGAAATTCGATTCAATCGAGTCGTTCGACAACTTATTTAAACTGAAGTTCTGTTCGAAATTCGAATTCGAAAATATGTGAATCAAATCGACTTTCAATGCGTTTTTCACTCAAATAGAATTGAGTCATTCGATCGGTTAAAAAGTTTTCGATTGATTCGATTACGAGTATCGATGTCTTGCAGTGAAGTGACGCCAGTCTTGACCTCCAATTGAAACCATTTTTGAGTCGAATCTATTTTTCGAGATTGAAATGCATTTAAAGACAAACTTTGCTTTAATTCACTTTTTGTTGCTTTCATTTCGACATTACTTGAAATCGCTCTTAGAATTCAAAAGCTCTTCGTTTGTCGCGTAAGTCAGAGTCAAAACTGAGTCAGAGGTCAGATTAATTTGAGAAGAGACTGCCATTTGAATCGCATTTTTGTCCATTAGTCTGAAGTCAAACATTTTGAACAATTTTGAGAACATTTCAGAACTAATCGGAAAACTTGTCATTAGTTTTATTAATCTTTTCCTTTCTTTCGTTTCTCTTTTAATCTCTATTTAAATCGATTTTTTCAATTCGAATGACTTTTGTGTTTGAGTTTTCGAAATTGAGTTCTTATTTCTTAATCCCTTCCTATTGTTTGGGTTAGAATTAGTCGTATTAATCCCAATAACTAATACTATTATTCTTATTGTTATTCTTAGCGAATATTTTGATCGAATTTGAGCTAAAAATCAAACCGTTATTCAAAACCGTTTGACTCAAATCTGAATCGAATTGTCTATTCGACTCACTTCCGGGAACGACTCCCTTGGCTGCCACACGGAGGCGACGATTAGGCGGCATGTGGGCAGTGGTGCCCAGATATGGCCGAGGTTGCGTGGTGGTGGTGTTGGGGAGCGGGTACTGACCAAACAACACAACCAACAACAAAACAAACAACACAAACAAACAAAACATGTCAGGTCTGACACCACTGGTTTTCCGTTATGACTGAAACCAGAAACGGCACAATAGAAACACGGATGTGATCCATGTCCTAAACCATTAAAATTAAATTAAAACAATTAAATAAAACAATTAATTCAAACTAAATATATTTATTAATTAATAACTAAAACGGAGCACAACACTAAACAATATACATTAAAAATACATGTTGGTACTCTGGCCGGCATTGCAGCCGAGACACTGAGTGTCGATGTGGTGGCTTAAAAGCCCAAACTCATACTAACCCATTCTTTCGTTTTTCATTAAAAAAATTCTCTATATATAGTACATCATCTCATCGCTCATCCCGATCAACTCCTATTCTCACTATCCGGGTTCAGTTATAAGGTCTCCCTTATCACTGCCCTTCGTATTCACTATATCTTATCTTTTTATCTTTGAGTCAATCGGAATCAGAGTATCAATAGATATGAGTCAATACAGTAAAATAGTAATAATAATTATGGCAAAACGTTGTCTCGAAATTTTGTCTCGAAGTACCTTTACATCAGTTTTCTATGAAACTGAGAACAATAAGGGGTGTTTTTACATTTGGAGTCTAATGTATAAAAATATTTTAATTTTAATATAAATTAATTAAAAAAGTATTTTTAATTAGTAATTCGAATATCCGTAAGTCGAATATTGTTAAGTCGAATAATGCTAAGTCGAATATTGTTAAATCGAATATTTTTAAGTCGAATAATAATAAGTCAAATAATGTTAAGTCGAATATTGTTAAATCGAATAATGCTAAGTCGAATAATGTTAAGTCGAATAATGCTAAGTCGAATAATGTTAAGTCGAATAATGTTAAGTCAAATATTGTTAAGTCGAATAATGCTAAGTCGAATATTGTTAAGTAGAATATTGTTAAGTTGAATATTGTTAAGTTGAATATTGTTAAGTCGAATAATGCTAAGTCGAATATTGTTAAGTCGAATATTGTTAAGTCGAATAATAATAAGTCAAATAATGTTAAGTCGAATATTGTTAAATCGAATAATGCTAAGTCGAATAATGTT
>JAQFXP010001163.1:0-21185 GCA_034693685.1 Belba bartosi
CGCGGGGGGGGGTACCTTTTCGCGGGCCAAATGCTAGGAGGGGGATAAATCCAAATTTTCAAAATCAGGGGGGGTTTTGGCTAATCCCCCCCCCTTCTAAATGTCTGATTATATTATAATAAATATTTTAAACGCTCAAGAGTTTTATCAAATTATTGTCTGTTACAAAGATATTTTTAAAAACAAATATTTTTTCTATTGTAAGTCCTTCAGAAATTATCTAATTGAAGTTTAGAAACGAGAACGCAAAACATCTTTATCACACTGTGACATTTATTAACATTATTTTTTTTAGTAACTTTTTATTAATGCAAACTACTAATAGAAACAGTTAAAAATAAAGTAAAATGAGCAATTCTCAATTTTTAGAGATGGTGAGTTTTGTGACCGCGGTAGACACGCTCGAGCGCATTAATACCAAATGGCCAAATTTTTCGTTTGTGCTAAAGGATCGTCCAATGGCGGCAGTACACGCTATTCGATCTGCAATTCAAATTTTCTATCAGGGTAAATACGAAATTAATTGGACATTTGAAGGCAGAAACAAACCAAAAGCTTTCTGGTCAGAATTCTTTAATAAGCTTGGTGATCGCATCGAGCAGCAGCCAGTAGAACAAATGGCATCTAGACTGATCGATACTCTTTTACTATCTCCGTCGAGCTATTGGGACTGGGTTCCATATAGTGGCACAGGAGAGCACAAATCTGGTAGTTTTATCAAAGACTACAAAAGTGGAAATAATCAACATGTAATCAGGGTAATAAGGAAAGAGATAATGAGCACTTGTATGAAAATGTATCAAGATAAGTTGCCAAATTGGCCAAGAAATGGTTGCTCCAACACAGCCAATTTTGAATTGCGACATGGTGGTCAACGGACTACTGAGCAGGTGAGTGTCTTGTGGAGGGCAAACGGATGGTTAGAGGCCTGTGACAAAGTTGAATACTTTGGTCGACGTGAAACTATTATAGGCGGAGCGCCGGAGCTAATAGCCATAGCATTAGATGTACCGGTTATGAACCAGATAGAAGAAAAAATAATAAATGACGTAGATCAAAATTGGGTGCAAGAATTTGAGCGCCAAGCGATTGCCGACGGACTGATTGGGCAAAACGGACATTATCTGTAAATTTTTCTTATAATCTATGTTTGCAATAAATTGCAATTAATATTATTTAAAATGTTTAATTTAAAATTGGCAAGCATTTAGTTTATTATTTTATTTTTAAGTAAATGGTCTTTATGAAATTTTATTTTTTACAATAGTTTTTGTTTGTTTTTGTTATATGTTCAACGGTATTATAAATTTTAGCCGGCTCATAAATTTCATATTAATAAATAATGTAATATATTTGAGTACTTTGTGTTAAGCTAAATTTACTTTAATTATTAAAATTTAAAAACATTATTAATGGTTATAAAGTAAATTGTTTACAAAGATGTAAACAAAAAATTACTAATAAAAACTAAACTGTAGGTAAAAAATCGCCATGTAAAATATTTTATTTAATAAATTAATTAAATTAATCTCGTATTTATTTGTTTGTCGGCTGCCGGCAAAAAGTCGAGGGATGGCATTTTTTCGCAAAACAAATTCTAGAGGGAAATAAGTTCTAATTTTCAAAATCAGAAGGATTTTTGGCTGATTTCCCTTTTCTCAGTCCCTGCTCAAGAGGATCAATACTGTACAATTTAACAGCTGGCTAAAGCACAAATTTAAAATATAATGGAAACCAACATAAATGCCCATAAGATAATTTATTATAAAATTAATTTAAAAATTATTACAAATTTATAATCATTAAAAATTATAGTTTTTTTGGTTTTTGCTTGTAAAAATAATTTTTACAAAAACTATTATAAAAAAGAATATATATTTATTATTAAAAAATTTTTAATAATTAAATAAAACCTTTTGTTTTAACGAAATATTCAACTTCACGCTTTATACTAGCCGAATGTTTAATCTTGCTATCTTCATGCAACTTTTTAATCTCTTCACCCATTTCACTCAAATTGTATAAATCCAATATTATCATGTTAATTTGTTCAATTAAAATATTGCAACTGCCATTGTTAACATTTTTAATTGCTTGTTCTAAAACATCTTTTTCCTTAGTATAATCTAGCAAAATTTTATTTAAATTCTCAACAGCTTGTGTGATTTCTTCAATTGGTTTTTGTGACATATTTTCGGCTTTAATTTGTTCCAATAGATAGTCTCTGTACGAGTCATTATACACACCAATTGCATTGTTTTTAGCAAACAAGGCAAATTTTGCTAATGCTTCTAAAATTAACTTGCGCTCATTATTAAAAGTATTTTTTTTCTTATTTAATTTATTAAGAAATTCTTTTTTAGATAACTTATCAAAATTGGCATTGTTATAATTTTCATTTAATGTATCAAGCTTGTCATTTGCATCAAGAAATCTATAAACTTTCCAAAATATTGGAATAATAAATAAAAAAGATATAATATCATAAAATTTATACTGTGTATTATTTATGTTTTTTTCGATGTCATTTATAATTTCGCCAATATTGCTATTTGTTTGGTTAAGCAATTGTTCAAGTTCGTTTATTTGATGTAAAATTTTTTCAATTTTTTCGGTAATACTAGCAATTGGTTTCTCGAGCGCCACAATCAGACGAATTGTTTCGTTGATCGACAGTGTATTTTGCACGGAATGGGGTGGTAAGGGTTGACCGCTTGCACCGGTCGTTATGTGAGTTATCATACGTTTACATTCATTAGTAGATTTAAGCCAGCTTTGTTTATATTCATTTATATTATCATAATCAAACTTAATACCATTTTTGATTGCAATCAGAAATTGAAACGAATTGCTTTCGAAACAATATATCGTATGCTTTGCTATTGTAAAGACTAAATCATTTTGATCTTGATTAATTTCTTCTGTAATTTGTTTAAGCAATGGCAAAGTGCCTTTAGGTTTATATAAAGTTGTTTGGGCGTTTGTAAATACAAACACAATATTTTTGCTTGCGCTTTTTTCTAAATGACAAAATAACTGTTTTAGGCAATAGGTGAATGAAGATGTTAACCGTGTTTTGTTAGGTAGCATCAAAATACAAATTAAATGCAACTTGCTATATTCAGCTATAAAAGAGAGCATGTTGACAATATTGGCTTTATCAAACTCAAAACCACGTGTATCGCCAATGCCAGGCGTATCAATTAAACGTATAAGTTTATCATTATAGGTAATGCAATAAGAAATACATTTTTGCGTTACCGATTGACCGATGCTTTCATGATTTTCATTATCATCATGGCCATATGTCACTGTTCTCTCTTCAAAGTTTTCATCTGCGATGATAAATTTAGTCGGAATTAGACAAATCGGTTCATTATTTATCGCCTCTTCGAGTGTTTCATAATTTAGATAATTAGCGAATGCGTTAATGAACGTTGACTTTCCAACACCAGTCTCGCCTAATAGTAGGATGTTAATTTTGTTTAACATTATGCAACGGTCTTTATGATAATTTTAAATAATATTATAATAATTTGAAAATTAATTAAAAATTGCTTATATTTTTAATCGATTTTATTATATTATTTAATAAATTTTTTTATAAACTTAACTCTTTAACATTTATACAATTAAATAAACATTTTATAACTACTTATATACTTTATTCATTTTATTAATTGGACAAAGTTTAATGATAAAACTTAATCCAAATAATTATCAAATCAGATTAACGAATAATTCAACCTAACTTATACTAATCTAATCTATCCAAGTTTAACTGTATTAAATAAAATAGTTATCATTCTAAAACAATATAAGTAAAAATTTTTAAAAACATGTTAAAACATTCTTATTAACAATTTATTTATTCTATAGTTTTAACTTTATCAAAATATTTGTCAAATATTATACATTTAATTTGAAAGGTTAAACTTATTTTTTAGATTATTATTATTTAAAAAATTGTATTTTATTGTTTTAATAATAAAATATAATTTTTAAAAACTATTCTATTTTCACCAACTAATTTTTACATTGACAATTTTTTGGTCCTATAACTGTGAATTTATAAAAGTACTTACAGCTATAAGTGCTTTAGTATAAAATAACTTTAATATAAAATATTTTTTTGCTTATTAATTATTTTATTTATTCAAATGGATATAATTTATTAGTTATTACAAAATATATAATGTTTTTATAAATTATCTTTTATAATATTATTGTAATTTTTAGTTACACAAAATTTTTAGTTATATAAAATTTAATTAATAGATTTTTAAAACAATATTTGGTAAATTAGTTTTTATGCCAAATAAAAATAATTTTACTAGAATTTAATTAAATTTAAGCGTTTCCAATAGTAATTTAATCAGCAAGACATTTAAAAAATGGCAATGCTTGATTAGTGCTAAAAATGAATTCAAATTCACGTTTAAGAAATTCTCCTTGTGTTTTCTTGCTCTTTTTATGCAATTTTCTAATATTTTCGCCTGTTTCTTTTAAATTGTACAAATCTATGATTAAATCATTAATATGACCAATAGAAACATCCGATGTGATCTTGTTGCTTTCATTAATTGCTTTTTCCAAAACATTTTTTTCAATTTCATAGTCTTCTAAAATTTTATTTAACATATCAGTAGCTTGCTGCATTTCTAATTCGGATTTTTTAGCCAATTTTTCCGCGTTTATCCGCTCTAACAAATAAACTTTGTACGAGTCATTGTATGTAGCAATTGCATGTTTTTTAAGAAACAAGGCAAATTTTGCCGATGCCTTTAAAATTACGTTACGTTCATTGTTTAGATTTTCTTTTTTTTGACGCAAATCATTAAAATCACTTTCATATTTTCCTGATTCTAACTTGACATCTGTCAATTCTTTAAACAATTTATCACGTTCTTTTTTGGATGTAATCGCCTTGATCTTTTTGTAGGTTAGAGTTATAAAATTAACAACTGGTATATAATCAATCTTACTATATTTAAATTCATAATTATATTTTTTCATGTTATCCATAATTGTCGTAATATCGGAATTTGATTTATCAAAAAGTTTTTCGATATTATTTATATTTATTAAAGTTATACCAATTGTTTCGGTAATACTAGCAATAGGTTGCTCAAGGGTTACAATCAAACGACGCGTTTCGTTAACTGACAGTGTATTTTGCACGGCATGAGGTGGTAGAGGTTGACCGTTTGCGCCGTGCGTTGTGTATGACATCATGCGTTTACACTCTTTAACAGATTTGAGCCAGCTCTGTCTATAATCATCCATTTCATCATCATCAAATTTTATCTCATTTTTTATTGCAATCAAAAACTGAAACGAGTCGTTGTCGAGACAATACATCGTATGCTTTGAAATTGTTAAAACAACATCATTTTGATCTTGGTTAATTTCGGCCACAATTTGTTTTAGCAGCGGCAGAGTACCTTGTGGCTTATAAAATGTAGCTCGCGCATTTGTAAATAAAAACACAATATTTTTACCTGCGGTTTTCTCCAAGTGACAAAACAGCTGTTTTATGCAATAGTTGAATGAGGGTGTTAATTTATTCTTATTTGGCAACATTAATATGCATATTAATTGCAATTCCTTATACTCGGCTATAAATTTGAGCATTTTGGCAAAATTAATTTTGTCATGCTCAAGACCACGTGTGTCACCAATACCAGGCGTATCGATTATACGGATAAGTTTGTCACCATGCTTGAAACAATAAGAAATACAATTTTGTGTTACCGATTGGCCGACGTTTTTGTGATTTTCATTTTTATCTTGGCCATATTTGACCACTTTTTCTTCATAATTCTCATCGGAAAGACTAAACTTGACTGGAATTATGCAAATCGATTCACTCTTAATCGCCTCATCGAGTGTCTCATAGTTTATATAATTAGCGAATGCGTTAATAAACGTCGACTTTCCGACACCAGTCTCACCCAAAAGAAGTATGTTGATCTCAGTCGTTTGTTTTAATGCCATTTAACTGGTTAAATAAATTTTATTAATCAATACATTTTATTTTAATTAATTTAAAATTTTTTAATTTTTTATTTTTTTTGTAATTAAAAAATTAAGAAATTAATAGCATAGAAATGCATTAAAATATAAATTAAACAAATGATTTTATAGGTTTAATATTCAATCTTATCAATATTAAGATTATACTAAAACAAATTATTTTAGGAAATATTTTTGATAAAAGTATTTAATTTATACTTGTACTTATAATTCACACGTAGACAATTTATATTTTAGCATTAATATGTAGCGGTCGTTGGCTTCGTGGCTGAGATTGATGTAAGAGGGATAGGAATCGATTTAAAGCAGAGATTAAAAAGTGAAGGTACCAGCCAAATACCTCCCATGATTTTGAAAATTTAAAATTATCAAACAAAAGAAATTAATTTTAAAACAAATCAAATATATTTTTAAACATTTAACATAAAAAATAAACTTTAGACATTAAAGCAAGCACTGGAACTTTTACGCTCGGAGTCATTTAAGGCTATTTGTGCAATATTGCCTGGCAAAATTATAAATATTTTACATTACAGGAAAGCAGATATTTGTAGCTCAAAATTTAAATTGTTCCCGTCTACGCATAAAAGAATTAAATTTATCTACCAAAAAATATTAACTTGTTTAACACATTTCACAATTTTTATGCTATTATCAGAATTAAATATTTAAAGCTTATAAGTTTTTTATACAAGTATTTATGTTATCTAATTATATTAACAATTAAACTTTGCATTTAAAACTTATAAAAAAGATTAAACCGTGTTAAATAAAGTTTTGTAAATAACAACTACATATGAATGGTTTAACTAAAATAAGGAAAATATGAAAAGAAGATAACAAAGGACAAACAATTTGACATTTTAAAAGTGATAATGCACGCACAGTGTAGTGCAAACTTATAAATCTAAATAGATTAAATTTAATTTTGATTCAACAAAAATTCCATTTAATTCAATTAATCAGTAATTGAGTAAATTATTCAGGTTAATAATATTTAGATAAAAAGTTGGAAATATAAAGCTAACAGGATTTAAATAAAATATTTTAAACACTTGAAATTACGATATTATTTTGCTGCAAGTTAAATTTTAAATATTAAAAAAAATTTTATAAAAATTTTATAAAATAAATTTCAGTTATATCGGATGTCTCTACTTATTAATGCCATTCCCAACGCAACTTAAGACTATCAATACAGTCGAACAGTTAGCCAAAGCACAGACAAATTAAATAATTATTGCGTTTACTACCAGTGCTGATTTCTCGTCATTTGCAGTCAAACCGATTTCATCGACTCTGATAACGGACACTATCGGTGCGGGCGATGCGTTCGTCGGAGTATTTTTTTGCACAAGTAGTTCGGGAACAGCCGTTAGACGTATGTATCGAAAGTGGTATATATGCCGCTCAGGAAGTCATATAACAGATCGGCTGTCAGTTCCCCAAACACAATGTATTTAGAAAATAGTTTTGTATTGTAAATAACAAGTTTAAAACAAAATAATTATTAAATTTATTTTTTAAACATTTAATAAATTATGCTTTTATTGTAATTAGTTTTTTGTTAAAAAAATTAATTTATGATATGAATTGATAAAATTTATATGCTGTACAGTTACTGAATAACAAAAGTATGGCACAAAACTAAAAACAGGCAATTTATATTCTAGGCAAAGTGGTCAATATTTTTTCTAATTTTAAAATAATGTGATTTTTATTTTTGAAGTTTATTTTGCTTTTATATAAAAAAAGTGACATTAGTTTAAAATTAGAAAAAATATCGATCACTTTGCCTAGAATATAAATTGCCTGTTTTTAGTTTTGTGCTATACTTTTGTTATTCAGTGACCGTATATACAAATGTAAAATGTAAATAAGCAAACTGAAAGCTATGAACTAATTTAAATATTTCATAATTTTTATAATATTAATTATGAGAAAAAGTAATGGTTTATTTTTTTTAAATTATTTTTTTAAACAAGTTATTAAAAGATTTTTGAAAGTCTAATTAAGTGTTTTTGTTGTTTAGCTTTTTATCAATTAAAAGCTAATAAAATATTATAAAATTGTCACTTTTAAAATTGTTAAATTTAAATCTAAACTGTGTAACTTTGTAACTATAAAATATTATTTTGGTTTTAAATTTAAAAATAAAAAGGCTAGATTAAAATTATAATGTAACAATTTATAATATATGTAAGTATACATTATATTATATTTCAAAAATTTTATTTAAAATTTATTAAAATTTTTATCAGTCAAAATACGTTTTTTACTTACTTTGTTAAATTCAAATAAAAACAATTTTAAAATGTATACAAATTATCAGCTGTTAATTTGATATTATAAAATTTAAAAATCATTTATTGTTTTAAAATTGTAATTTAAAATTAATTTAATTCATATTTTTTAATTTTTTGAGTAAGTTTAATTAATAAATTTTGTTTAACTAGAAAAGTATTAAAAATTTTGTATGCAAATTAAGTTATAATGACAAATTTTTGTTCTAATTTTTGTTTTATACATTTTACCAATTATCAAATATTTTAGAAAAAAATTTAGTTTAATTTTTAAATAACTTAGAATCAAAACTCTTAATCACTTTAGCCTCACGCTGTATGTTTAATCTTGCTATCTTCATGCAACTTTCTAATCTCTTCTCCCATTTCATCCAAATTGTATAAATCTAATATTATGATGTTAACTTGTTCAATTGAAATATTGCAAATGCCATTGTTAATATTTTTATTTGCTTGTACTAAAACATTTTTTTCCTTAGTATCATCTTGCAATATTTTATTTAAATTCTCAACACTTTGATTGACTTCTTCAATTGGATTTTGTGACATATTTTTGGTTTTAATTTGTTCTAAGAGATAGTCTCTGTACGAATCCTTATAAACAACGATTGCATTATTTTTAACAAACAAGGCAAATTTTGCTAATGCTTCTAAAATTAACTTGCGCTCATTATTAAACGTAATTTTTTTCTCATTTAATTCATGAAGAAATTCTTTCTTAAATACTTTATCAAAATTGGCATTGTTATAATTTTTATTTAATGTTTCAAACTCGTTATTTGAATTCAGTAATTTTAAAAATTTCCAAAATATTGGAATAATAAGTGGAAAAGATAAAATATCATAAAATTTAAACTTGGTATTATTTATGTTTTTTTCGAGATCATTTAAAATATCGTCAATATTGCTATTTGTTTGGTTAATCAATTGTTCAAGTTCGTTTATTTGATGTAAAATTTTTTCAATTTTATCGATAATACTAGCAATTGGTTTCTTGAGCGCCACAATCAGACGAAGTGTTTCGTTGATTGACAGTGTATTTTGCACGGAATGGGGTGGTAAGGGTTGACCGTTTGCACCGGTCGTTATGTAAGTTATCATACGTTTACATTCTTTAGTAGATTTAAGCCAGCTTTGTTTATATTCTTCTATATCTTCATCATCAAACTTAATGCCATTTTTGATTGCAATCAGAAACTGAAATGAATTATTTTCGAAGCAATATATAGTATGCTTTGATATTGTTAAAACTAAATTATTTTGATCTTGATTAATTTGTTTTAGCAATGGTAAAGTGCCTTTAGGTATATATAATGTTGTTTGAACGTTTGTAAATAAAAACACAATATTATTGCTTGCGCTTTTTTCTAAATGACAAAATAGTTGTTTTAAGCAATAACTAAATGAGAATGTTAACCGAGTTTTGCTAGTTAGCATCAAAATACAGATTAAATGCAGCTCTTTATATTCGGCTATAAAGGAGAGCATGTTGGAAATATTGACTTTATCAAACTCAAAACCACGTGTATCGCCAATTCCAGGAGTATCGATTATACGGATAAGCTTATCACCATGGTTAAAACAATAAGAAATACAACTTTGTGTTACCGATTGACCGTTGCTATTATGATTTTCATTATCACCATGGCTATATGTCACTGTTTTCTCCTCAAAGTTTTTGTCGGCAATGATGAATTTGGTTGGAATCAGACAAATCGGTTCACTGTTTATTGCCTCTTCCAGGGTTTCATAGTTTAGATAATTAGCGAATGCGTTAATAAATGTTGACTTTCCGACACCAGTCTCACCCAATAATAGTATGTTTATTTCTTTGATTTTATTTGACATTATTTAACTGTTTTATAATAATTTTAAATAAATAATATTTTAAATAATATTTAATTACATTAATATAATAATTAAAAATTTAATTACCCTTGCTTAAATAAAAATTATTTTATATAGGATATTTTATTATAAACTTAACTTCTTAACATTTATATAATTAATTATTTTATTACTACTTATATACTTTTTCAAAATATATCTCTAGTTTTATCAATATTATTTAGAAAATATTATTGATAAAACTACTTAGTATATATATCCTGTATTTGTATATAATATTATAATACTCACGTATACACTCTATGTTTTAATATTAATATAATAAAATAATTTAGTTTAATTTTGAAATTATATATTTTGTTTTATAAAGGACTTTTATTGGTATTTTTCCGGCAAAATTAATTATTCTAGTATTATAAATCTAACCAAAAGACACCCTTTTGCCGTTGGAACCATATTTTTAAAAAATTTAGTTTTCGAGTTATTTAATATCAAAGTTGTGACTTCAATGAGAATTTGGCCAAAATTCCAATTTTCAAAAATTAATTTAACCCCCGTCCCTTAATTATTTTTTTGTGAAATTTTTTTTGAACAATCTACTAAGAATAAGAAAGTTTTTAAACTGGGTCTCCAAGAGAGTACACGAAATTTTTTGTATTTTTTAAATATATTTTTTATATTGCAAAGACATGTGGACTAACACAGACTGGACCAGCAGGCATCAGTGAAGTTTACCGTAAATTAAATTATTAAAGTATGCAAAACTTGTAGAGGTTTTAGAATCTGAGTCAGAATTATAGCCAGAGTCGGAATTAGAGCTTTAAACTGGGTTTCCAAGAGAGTTCACGAAATTCTGATTATGAATCTGACTGACACTGATTATGAATCAGACTATGGCTATGATTCTGATTCAGATTCTAAAACCCCTACAAGTTTTGCATATTTTAATTACTTGAATTACGGCAAAGCGTCACTGATGCCTGCTGGTCCAGTCTGTGTTAGTCCACATGTCTTTGCAATATAAAAAATATATTTAAAAAATACAAAAAATTTCGTGTACTCTCTTGGAGACCCAGTTTAAAAATTTTTTTATTCTTAGTAGGATATTCAAAAAAAATTTCACAAAAAAATAATTAAGGGACGGGGGTTAAATTAATTTTTGAAATTTGGAATTTTGGCCAAATTCTTATTGAAGTCACAACTTTGATATTAAATAACTCGAAAACAAAATTTTTTAAAAATATGGTTTCAATGGCAAAAAGGTGTCTTTTGGTGAGATCTATAATACTAGAATAATTAATCCCGCCGGAAAAATACCAATAAAAGTCCTTTTATTATATTGTTTTGCATTTTATTTTTCTTAATTTATTAAAATTGTAAAATAAATTTATAATTTATAAAATTAGATGGTCTATTACTACTTATATTTTTAAAAAATATATATCTTTCTTTATTAATATTTATTAAATGTACAAAGTTTATTTATAAAACTTATGCAGAATAATCTATATAATTGTCAAATCTGATAATAATTTAATCCAACTTAAACTGATTTAGTCTAGCCAAATTTAACTAAAATAACTAACTGTAATTGTTTATGGTTTTAATAAACTTGATTAGTGTTTTTAGAACAAATGAAGCAATTAGAAGTTAACTATATTAGTTTTATCCGCAATTGGGGGCGTTAAATGGGCTTTTTGGCTTTATTGTTTATATGGTTAAATGGCATAATAAAAACCATTTATATTAATTAGAAACATAATTTTAAAACAAAATATATTAAAATATTAATTGTTGAGTCAAATGGTAAACACTTTGCATATGATTTTGTAAGAAATCTTATATTACAAAGCCTAAACAATACATCCAAAAACCACTTAACGCCCTCAATTGCGGCTAAAATTAATATAGTTAACTTCTAATTATTTAAAATGTTCCAAAAACAGTAATCAGGTTTTTTAAAGCCCTGAACAAGTAAACAGCATTCATAGTAAGTATTCAAACGCAATATAAGTATACATTATTGCGAAATTTAGCAAATTTCTTAAATAATATACAATTGGTTGATTTGATTGAATTTAAATTTAAGATATTTTAAGTTTTAATTCTAAAACATTAAAACTTATTAACAACTTATTAATGCAATTATTTATTCAAAAATATAGCTATTTTTTGTTAAACATAATTAAATATAATTACTATTATATTAAATTTATAAATTAATAATAAATTTAAAAAATTTATACTTAACAATTTTTGTTTAATTATTTTATTAATTTAAATAGTTATAATTTATTAGTTATTATAAAATTTATATAAAATTTAGTAGTTATTATAAAATGTTTTTTACAAGAATCTTATAGTATTGTTATTTTTAATACACAAAAATTTTATTAATATAAAATTTATTTATTAAATTTGTATATGTAATTTAACTATACAGTAATTTATCTATATATGTTAAATTATTTATTATATAAGATAACAATACAATTAATAAAATTTAAAAACATTTAAAGTTAATAATAAAAAATTTAATCAGCAAGACAGTTAAAAATTTGCAAAGTTTGATTAGAACTAAAAATAAATTCGATTTTGCGTTTAAGAAATTCACCGTGTATTTTCTTGCTCTTTTTATGCAATTTTTTAATATTATTTCCTGTTTCTCTTAGCTTGTACAAATCACTAATTAAAACATTAATATCTTTAATATTGTTAGTAAAAACATTCGATGTAACATTGTTGCTTTAAGTTATTGCGTTTTCAATGACACTTTTCTTTTTTTTATAGTCTGTTAAAATTTTATTTAACATTTCAGTAGCTTGCTTGATTTCTAAATCAGATTTGTTAACCATTTTTCCGCGTTTATCCGCTCTAACAAATAAACTTTGTACGAGTCATTTTATGTAGCAATTGCATTGCTTTTAAGGAACAAGGCAAATTTTGCCGATGTCGTTATAATTATCTCACGTTCCTTGTTTAAATCGTCTTTTTGTTGAAGCAACTTGTTAAGATCACTTTCATATTCTTCCGAATTTAACTCAGGATCTAAAAATTTATTAAACAATCTATTCCGTTCAGTTTTTTATTTAATCGCCTTGATCTTTTTATACGTTAATGTTATAAAATTAACAAGAGGTATATAATCAATATTTTGAAATTGAATCTTGTAATTATTTTTTTTAATGTCATCCACAATCGCTTCAATAACGTGATTCGATTTATTGAAAAGTATTTCGATTTTATTTATATCTGATTAAGATTTAACAATAGTTTCGGTAATACTAGCGATGGGTTTCTCAAGCGTTACAATCAAACGACGCGTTTCATTGACCGACAATGTATTCTGCACTGCATGTGGTGGTAAGGGTTGACCGTTTGCACCGTAAGATATGTATTCAATCATACGTTTACACTTTTTAACAGATTTAAGCCAGCTTTGTTTATAATTATTTATTTTATCATCTTCAAATTTTATAGGTTTTTTGAGGTTAAATTGTTTTGTATAACGGGTTCGGCGCTGTATATTATTTAATAATATTCGAAGCCTTTGCTGGAAGTGTTTCCTTATGTGAATCTCTTCTTCGGCAATAAGACCGAAGTCCTCGCTTTTAACGAAATTAATGAATGAAAAGTTTGGAAAATTTGTATTATTATAACTTAATTAATTGTATTTATTTTTATTTAATAATTAATTTTATATTAATTTATATTATTTTTGTTTATTGTTTAATATTTGTTTTTGTTTAAAATTAATACAAAAGATGTAAAAAAGTATAGCGAAACTAATCGCCGATAAGGACTGTAAACGCAATTCCGGCCGAACTGTAGTCATAACTCAGGGAAAGGACAGCGTTTTGGTTGCCTTTACTACCAGTGCTGACGTCTCGTCATTTGCAGTCAAACCGATTTCATCGACTCTGATAGCGGACACTATCGGTGCGGGCGATGCGTTCGTCGGCGGCTTTTTCGCACAACTAGTTCGGGACCAGCCGTTAGACGTATGTATCGATAGTGGTATATATGCCGCTCAGGAAGTCATACAACAGATCGGCTGTCAGTTCCCCAAACAAATGGATTTTCCAAGAATTACTAAATATAGAGAAGGTTTTGAATTTTTAAAATTTGTTTAATAAACACTAGATTTTTATTTCTTAATCATTTGTTTAGTTCAGAAAATATATACAAATCATCAGTAAATTGATTCCAATTTAGTACAAACTTTAAGAAATCAAAAATTTGTTTTAAAATACAAAACAATATTTATATATCGAAAATGTGATTAAATAATAATAATATTTTTAAATTACATTTAATAATTTCATTTAATAACATTCTAATAATTACTAATCATTGCTAAAATAATAAGAAATAATATGCTTGTTGAAATTAAAATATTAAATACAAAATATTAATCTCATAAATAACATTTTAAAAGAACTGTTACTAAGTATTTATATATCTATTATAAGTTTATATACTAATGCAAGCAACATATATAAGCAGGAAAATTTTAAAATAAATTTATTGTAAAGTTATATTTAAACACATTTTAAAATGAATAATTACATATTATATATATTAATAAGTATAACATCGGGAATATCAGCTGAAAAGACTGATAAAACAATTAAAGTAAAGGCTATTGGAGGGGATGTCGTCGACGCGACTATTAAGAAGATTATAGATTCCAAAATATTTGAGCATGATCATGGATTAATGAAACGTATTGCTTATGTTGAGTCTAAATTTGGACAAGATAATAAAACTTTTCGTTCTGGTTATTATAGTGGTATATGGGGAATTGACGCTGATGGTTTTAACGAAATTACTACAAATGTTAATAATCATCAAAACCTGAAAAATATAATTTATCCGAAAATAAAGGCGTATTTCGGAATAGACTTCAACTCAGGGGTCAAATACGAAGACTGTCTGAAACCACTTTATTCAGGTCTGAGCGCACGTATGCTATTGTATACTAAAGGAGAACCCATTCCCGACGGCATTCGACAACAATCCGAACATTGGATTAAGTATTATAATAGAAATGGTATGCATTATATATATTTTTGCAAATTTAAAATAGTTTTTTACGCATAACTATTGTTAAACTATAAACTATTGTTATGGTCTACAAGTAAAGCATTATTTATTTAACTAAAAATTTATTTATATTTGCTTCTTAAATTTATAGTTAACTTCAGCTTAGATTTAATTTTGGATCAAAATTAATTTAAAATTCAAAATTATTGCATGTTTGATATTTGTTATATTATTTAGATATTATTTTGATATTAATTTTAGCAAAAATTGATTTAATGCCACAATTCAGGAACAAAACAAACATTTATTGATGACGTACTCGAAATGAACAAAAAATATTTATGTTTTGGTCGAATGAACTTGGTTATTGTAATGGATGGATCCGGAAGTATTGGACCTGACAAATTTCAAATAGCAAAACAATTTATATCCGATTTAATCGACACATTCTCTCTCGAATCAGTCAATATCGGAATCATTATATACAGCGATTTTTCGAATATAATAATTCCAATGAATAGCCGATTAAATAAAATTCAAATTAAAAATACAATTATAAATACTTACTATCCGGGTAGCGGCACCAATACTAACAATGCTATATTAACAGCAATTAGCATGCTTAATAATGGCTTACAAAATAATAGCATTCCAAACATTATGGCTATATTTACTGATGGTCAACCAAATTACCCTGTTGATACTGGTGTAGCTGAGGTGGTAAAAAATAATATAACTATATTTGCAATTGGAATCGGTAGCTCAATTAACCAAACTGAGCTTAATAAAATGACAAATAACAAATCATCAAGAGTATTTTCAATGTCTTCGTACAAAATTCTTAGCGAATCATTTGCTTTAATAAACAGCGAGACCTGTAAAATACCACAGATTCCTACTGAGGGTCAATTAATTGAAGATCAAATTGCTCAATTTGAGAAACGATACTTTATTTACAAATTACAACTTGAAGGCATTACTATTACTATTAATTCGACTATTGGCCAAACTAAAAGCTGTTATTCATATACCATTGAAAACCCGTCCTCAGCCCTAAATGATGGCGTTATCGACGGACAGGCGTTTATTCCGGCGCCGAATAGAATACGAAACCTTGTTGTTAGAGAAACTGAAAACTATAATGTTTTTGTAGCGGTGGAAGGTATTGAAAAGTTTAATAATTTTACAATTTTAAGTCAGCAAGGTAATAAATTTAAACGAAATTTATCTATGATTGATTATTTGAATATTGAAGATTATTTTGAAATTTTGTTAATTTTAAAAAATGTGACTAATTTTTATGAAAAACTTAAACATGCTCAATATGATCCAAATATGTTTGATTATGTTTGTTCACAAATAAAATTTTTTAATTAAATCATTATTTACTTTCTTAATAAATTTAGATTAATAATATAAACATATTAATTATACTGGTATTATTTTATAAAATTAATTATTTGCTTTAAACTATGTAATTTAACTAAATAAAAATAAAAATGCTTAAACTATATTCATTTTTCCAAATAATTTGTATTAAATATTACAATATTAAACAACTTGTATTCACTAATAGTAATTTATTAATATTTATAAAATGTTTTAATAATTTTCTTATTAGAAACAATGATTTATAAAGTAAATAAAATTTAAATTTAATCCTGTTGTGATTATTTATCCTTTAGTGAAATAACTAATTATTTACTGAAAAAGTGTTTTAATATATTACTCAAATAATAAAGAAATTAAAAAAGGAGGGATTAACCAAAATTTCATTAATTTTAAAAATTGGCATTTAATTTCTCTAGCATTTAATCCGCGAAAAAAACCCTTTTTAAATTTCTGGCAAATTATTTGGGGTTTTAAGTCAAATTTAGTCAATTTTTTTTTAATTTTTGTTAAATCTATTTTTTATTTTAAATTAATTCCGGTGTAAATTCAGTTAAATTCGATTGAATTGCATTTAAAATTAAATAATTTTTAACACTTATTAAACGTTTAAAAAAAATTTCTACTCTGATATCTCCCAAATTGGCTAATGTTTTTAATCTCTGAATATTTATTTACATTAACCTAGCTAACACAATAAAACATTCAGAATATATTAGTAAAGTTTAAATAAAATAAACAGGATGTCGAAACTTATTTTTTATAATTAAAGAATTCAATAATGATATTCTCACAATGATATGTGATCTATTCAATAACATTTTAGATGAAAATTATTCTTTTAGCCTAGACAATAATGCATTAGGCTACATTTTGTTTTCAAAATTAAAATTTAAATTACAGACAAAATATATTAAATATTTTAATTATTATTTCACTAATACATAAATATATTAAAGTAGAATTAATAATTTAATAAAATGTTTATGTAAGCAATTTTCTTGTGACGGGAAATGATGTTAAAAATATAAACATAATTTTCATAGATACAGCAAAGAAAACCCAAAGTCAATTGGGGATTTATTTAAAAGATGTGTATATCTGGTAAAATTTAGTTTTTAAAAAATTTGGGTTTGCTTTGCTAATACTATAAAAATTATGTTTATATTTTTAAAGCATCATTTCCCGTCACAATAAAATTGTTTATATAAATATTTTATTTAATTATTAATTCTGCATTAATATATGTATGTGTTAGTGAAAAAATAATTAAAATATCTCATTTAGTTTGTGTGAAATATGAGTGTGAAATTCATAAACTGTAAGAAGATATTGTATTTTTTAAACATTTATAACTATTTAAATAATAAAGTTTGAAAAATATTTTCTGTATACTCTACTATTATATTATATGAATTAATTATGATTAACATAATTTTTAAAAATAAACATATTTCGCGAACTTTCGACATAGTTGTTATAGATCTTCTCACAAATAAATATCAAGTTAAAATTAAATTTTAATTAAATTTATATTTAATAACTTGCTAAGTTAAATCGTACAATTTAGTGATTTATGAATTTTTATGGCTTAACGTTTGACTTACTTAGAACAATGATTTATAATTTAAATAAAATTTTAAACAACAGTTTCATACAATCAGTGCAATTAACGAAAAATGTTATTTCTTAAACGATTTATCGGATAAAAACACTATTTAGTAAAATAATGGTCAGATTTAAGTAAAAAACAAATTTTTAATCAAAATTAAATACTAATTTAGTTCCAACTTAATAAAATATTGTTGTTAAAATTTAAACAAAATTAAATTAAAAGCAATAATAAATTATGTTTCTGGTATATCAATTAATAGCAAAACATTAGCGACAACACCATCATGCTTAACTGCAAAACCAATCTGGAATGCGCCAGTGTGTATTTTAATATGTTCGGACAATTCAATATTTTCACCGACAATACAAATCCATTCGTCATTAATATACATACTACTCATGTTATCACATAATTCATTCGTAATTACGTTATAGTCTTTGGTTTTATTAAATGCGTCAGCTGCAAATTTTCTAGCATGCTCCAATATTTCCAAAATTCGGTCCTTGGTTGTTGTCGTTTTTAATGGCGCCGGTGTTGGATTCATAACTAACGATTTGATTATGACAAGTAACAATGTCAGAATTAAGAAATATTTTCCCCACATTATGCTAGCTGGTTTATTTCTCATTAGAGATCTAACATAGACTATTATTTCGTTGTTTTTATTAAATATATTAATATTATTTTATTTAAAAATTTTTATCTCTTGTGAACCATCTATTTCAGTGCAACCTGTTTTGATTAAATTTGAAAAAGCAACTTGTATTAATTTGTATACGAATAAATGTAATAATTAAGTCTTTGATAATAAAATTTCTTGAGTTTTGCATTAATAATGATTCAAATATTATTGTTTTAATTTTTATTTACATATTGATAAAAATTATAAACAAAACAAGGAAAGTTTTGCCAAAGATTAGTTTTATTTTTGATTAACAAGTATATTTCAAAATAAAGAGTGCATGAGTTAATGAATGATTAAACGTTTAAATAATCGATTATTAATTAAATAAATGTAAAATTACTTAAAGTGTGATTAACACTAAAAATATTTTTAAACGAAATAAAAATATAAAAACTATTTATTTGTTGTTGTGTAGAATTTAACGTAAATGTAAGTCTAATGTAATTTGTCAACAGGTGTTCACAATAGAACTCTTTGTGTGAGTACCACCTTGCTTTTCTACAATCGGTGCAATCGATGACAAAATAGTGTTGTTTTCCAACAGAATTGTCGATATGAACATCAATTATTAAAATAATTGATAGATTTAGACAGGAATTGCCATTATAGCTATAATTTATAACTTGTACCAAAAGTTATCAAATTCGATATAAAATAAACCTCTATATAAAATTAAATACATATTTTGCTCTAATTTACAAAATTTTATTTATTAAAAACAAACATTTTAATTTTAAACAAAATTATATTAATTGCAACCAAACATTATTGTCCCTGTATATTAATTAAAAGCAAAACATTGGAGACAATATCATCATGCTTAACAGCAAAACTAATCTGACATGCGCCATTATGCATTTTAACATGTTCGGACAATTTGATATTTTCGCCGACAATACAAATCCATTCTTCTTCGGTATACATACTACTCATGTTATCGCATAATTCATTTGTAATTACGTTATAATCTGTCGATTTCTTAAACGCGTCAGCTGCACATTTTTTAGCATTATCCAATATTTCCATAATTCTGTCCTTGTGAGTTGTCGAGTTTACTGGCGCTGGTGTTGGATTCATAACTACCGATTTGATTACGGCTATTAACAATGTTAGAATTAAGAAAAATTTTCCCCACATTATGCTAGAACGTTTATTACTTTTTTGTGATTTAATAGTGGTTTAGTTGTTTTATTAAATAATTTTTATTTTATGTGAACTATTTGTCACTGCAAACTGTTGTGATTGATTTGAAAATAGCAACCTGTTTTATTTTGTTTAATAATAAAAGTAATAGAAATCAGTGTTGGATTAATAAATTAATCTAAAAAACATTTGTTTAAACATTCAGAAATATTTTTTAAAATAATTAATTAAATTTTTTTTTGAAAACTTATACATGTTTTATGTTATTAAAATATGTATGATATTTTTGTTATCAAATAAATATTTCCAATTAAAACATTATTTATTCTTTTGAATAAAAAATAATAATAAAACTATATTATTAAATAAAACAAAAATTTTAAAATAATCATTGTTTCAAAGTATTAATTTAATAAATAAATACAATCTTTAATTAATTTAAAATAATCATTTTCTTATGATTATTTTTATTTATTTTATATACATTATAAATTTTAATTATTCACTTTCAAGAGGTGTAACGGTAAGCCCCGCCCCCTATTACCACAAATTTTTAAAATTTAATAGAGCTTTAAAAATAAATAATATGCATAAATAAAGTTTTTGCAGAAAGTAATAGACAAAGATTTTATTGAGATTTTTCATAATTTTTTTCTATATGTATTGCAATTGTAATTGAAAGCGATTAAAGCAAATGTGAATTTTACATCTCGAACAAACTGTAATTACAAATTTTAAACAGTTAAAACAAAGTTTATTAATTAAAATAAAGCAAAACTTAATTAGAGATAAAAATTTATACTGGTATTTTTTTGCATCTCTGCATTTAAAAAAAAACACCACCAGAATAATTTTTACTTCCAGTTAAGTTTTGCTTTATTTTAATTAATAACTAAATGTTTTGAAAATTTAAAACTTGAAATTATAGGCCTTACCGTTACACCCCTTGTTAAACACAATTTTATTTTATGAATTTAATTATTTTTAGTAAAATTATTTGCACTTACATTGCCTGATTCTAAAACATAACAAATTACTACTACTCATAGGCCGAAGCCTTTCTTCCTGCACAACCAGTAGTGAGGCCAGGAATCATCACTTCACCGTTAGGTATGGTGAC